>CAUYQG010028268.1:0-12729 GCA_963574415.1 Tarsius wallacei | reverse complement strand
TTAAACAGTTTAACCTAGCCAGCAGGTGCTGTTGCCAGTTTCCAGGAAGGGAACTTTTTAACTGTGCAAAGGCTGAGTACATGCTTAACTGTGCAAAGGCTGAGTTTATGCTTAGCCTAATTTTTGACATTGTAGATGTCTTTTCAAGCCCCCTTCCACACTCTTGGTTCTACTGGTCCACTTACCTCAAACAATAACCACTTCTAAAGTTACACACTGACAAGTACCACTAACCAATCAAAAACATCCTTCATTTGGGGCACTGAGGGTTCCTTAACTCTTTCTTAGTGATGAATGTATTTAATCACGACATGCCTATTTTGGTTTTACTCTCTTTCGAATGATTACTACTGGTAAGGCATATGGTCACCTGCCTCTCTAGTAAGGATTATTAACGTCACAAGAGTGGTTACCTCGCTGTGAGTATCAGATCACTTGGGAAACATTTAAAATAAATATGTCCTCTAAAGAAAAATCTTTAAGAGTAAAACTTGGCACAGGTATATGTAAAAATCTTACCAGGTGATACTGAGGCACAGCCCTAGTCAAGAGAAACAGTATTTCTTTTGTCTAATATTTTAACTAAAACAGTTGTTCATTAATATTTTTGGAAGTAACTAGAATGTTTAGTTTGAAGAGTGTATTTATCATTTCAAGCAGATGTCATATTTGATTGTTTTCTAGACTGCATTTTAACACTTTGAATGATTTTTATGATAAATGTTGGCTACACATGGGACAATGTATTACCTAAAAGTAGGAAATGGGTTTGTTTGGCTGATGGCTAGATCTACCTTTCTTAGCCCGGTTTCAAACTCACAGAAGATGCTCACTAAATGCTGACTCGTGTAGCATCAGCTTTTGTATAACAGTTAAGTCATTCACCTTTGGTAAGGGAAAGTTTCAATTCAGCAAGAAAATTTATAAATTATTTCTAAAACATATTCCAGTCTTTACGATTAGCACAACAGCTTGTGATTTGCTCAAACGACATCAATTTGTAACTATTCAAATGGTCCTAGAAGCAATGGCCGGTCTATTTGCATAGCAAATCCACAGTTTTGTAAGTGACAATGAATACAAGATTTAGTTTCTCATTAAATCCTTCAGGTAAAATTTTCTACTAATAATTTTGTGAGGTTTGAATGCACTTGTTCCTGTAATTATAGATGCCCTCATGTAGTATAAGCAGGATTACTTGGGCTTAGTACCCAAATGCAATTGCTTTGATCGAGGGCAGATAAAAATTTATCAGTGCATGACTTTCACTTATTTTTAAAAATTTTAATTCCATAAGAACATTCTCCTTATACCTCTCAGGCCTCCTGTGTAATAGGTCTTATGTATCTTTCTATGTTGGTGCATTTAGGTTGTTCTCATTATCTTTAATAAATCCCAATATACTAAAGCATGGATATGCTAAAATTTATTTTAACGCTTGGACATTGGAAGAGATTTGGTTATGTTCATTTCTTTCTTTTAACGCACACAGCAGTGAAATGGGTATTCTTTAACACATGTTCTTTCCAGATAAGTGTGAATGTGTATTGCAGGATTAATGCTAAATGACATATATTTTTCATATGTATCACAGATAGCATTCCAAAATGACTTCATTCATTTTCACCTTTACCGACAGTCCGATGGTGTCCATATTTCTGTGTTCTCAACAAAACCAGACATGTTCAATCTTAAAGTGTGTTTCCATCTTGGAGATGAAAAGAATCTCATTTTTGTTCTCTAATATTACTGTGAGTCTGTAATTTTTATATGTTTGTTGGCCAATCATGTTCTTTTTGTGAATGGCTGATGGTCGTCTCCACATTTTTGCATGGGCCTGCTTTTTTTCCTTTTATAGTTTATGTACATTTTGCATAGAAATTCTGTTTGCTTAATTTCACAGATTTTCTCCTATCTTGTTACTTGTCTTTTAGCTTTATACATGGTGTCTTTACTGAGCCAAAGTTTTGAACTTGTAAGCCATCTGATCTGTCATTCTACTCTGTGACTTCTAGGTTATGGTCTTACTCTGAAAGACATTTCCCATTGTAAGATTAAATTTAAAGCCTACTACACTTTCTTTAATTTTGTTTTGGTTTGCTTTTTGTGTGTTTTATTTTTGGTTCCTTAGTTCATCTGGAATTATGTTTTGTGGGGGAGTAAAATAGTGTATCTAACCTGCTTTTTCCCCAAGATAAATAACCTATTTTGCAATTTTTAAATAACTTATTTTTCCTGACCCACCTTGCAAGCATGCTTTAAAATGCTACCTGAATCATGAACTAAATTCTTATAGATAAAAATATCTCTATCTGAAGACTATTTACAGTAACATTTCTCTACTTGTCTTTTAATGTACCAATACAATTATTAAAAATTATTATAGCTTTTATGTATGTTGAAAGATATGGTGATATAGGTCACAGTATACTGTTTTTTCTTTTTTAAAGTTGACATTATTTCGCAATATTTTTCTTACAGATTGATTTTAAAATTTATCATATTTTAGGAAAGATTATACTTGGATCCAACACAATTGGCACTGAATTCATAAAATTGACATTTTAATAGTAAGAGCCCTTGATTATGCCCAGACATACCCACAGGTACTTGGAACACCCACTCCTCTAGATTAGGAACTTAGGCCGCCCTCCTCTTCCAGAGCAGAGAATTTGAGGTAGTGAAGGTTCCCTAACACTGTGTCAAGGGACAGCTTTGGGTCCATGGAGTCACGAGTCAGACACAACCTCAGAGAAAGTGCCTGTGACTAACATTGGTGGATACATAGGTGGGCCTGTCCAGTTTGGCCCCAACCATCTTGAGTCTCCTCTTCCCTGGGACTGAATTGGGAACACAGATACCACAGTGCACTCTGCAGATGAGCTTATTGCTGAGACAACAGAGTGCTTCTTCCAGCAAACAAGGATCAAGAAAATATCCACCCATATCAACAGTGGCCAGCTCTTACCCATAGGAGCCACCTCTGCCCTGGAAGTTGAGTGACTCATCACCACAGGTAATTTGCTCACACTCGTACACACTGATAAGGAGCAAGTTAAGTCTACTGAGACCCCCACCAACCTAGCCCCAGGAATCAGTGGGCTAGCCCACATACTAACTACATAGCTATTACAACCAACATCTGGGAAAGCCTGCATACATAAGTTATCAAGTTTTCTATGTATCACAGGAACTCATACAAATTAGCTACCATAGTTCATCCAGATAGGAAAGGACTAGAGAAACAACTCTGAAAGTTTGAAAAAACAGATTCTTACCCCTCTAAAGGAGTGCACTGATTCTTCAACAACAGAACCTAATGATGATAAAATCCCTAAAATGTCAGATAATGAATTCAGAATTTTGATTATAAAGAGGCTCAAAGAAATGCAAGAGAAAGCTAAGAGTTAACACAAAGAAATTTGCCGAACAATTCAAGAAGTAAAATGAAATATCAGCAACATTAAAAAAATCCAAATGGAATGAAAAAAATTCAGTGGAAGATATACAAAACACAGGACAAAGCTATAGCAATAGACTAGAACAACAAGAAGAATGTATCTCAGAGACAGAGACAGGTTCTTTGAACTAATTCAGTCAGAACTAAAGAAGAAAAGAATCAAGAAGAATGAGCAAAAACTATGAGAAAAATGGGACTATGTCAAGTAGCCAAACCTACGTATCATAGGCATTCTAGAGAGAAAAGAATTTAGAGTAAAAAGTATAGAAAATACATTTAAGAAAATAATTCAAGATAACTTCCCTGGTCTTGAAAGAAACTTAGACATCCAGATACAAGAAACGTAGTGAATTTCTTGTCAATTTCTCCAAACTGAATGTGAAAGAAAATGTGCTTAGAGAAGAAAGACAGAAGCATTGAATTACTTATAAAGAAACGACATTGGACTAACAGCAGACTCCACAATAGAAACTCTACAAGCCAGAAGAGAAGGGTGACCTATTTTCAACTTCGTTAAAGGAAAAAAAAATGGTAGCCAAGAAGTTTATATACAGCCAAACTAAGCTTCACAAATCAAGAAGAAATAAAGTTCTTCACCAACAAGCATAAAGGAAAGGTGTGGCCACTAAACCAGCTCTACCAAGGGCGCTCAAAGGATTTCTAAACATGGAAATGAAACAATAGTCCTCACTAACTCCAAAGATCCATAAGTACAAAGTTCACAGTGCCTATAAAGAAGGTACACATTTGATCCCCAAGTCAGTTAGCTTCCAACCCTATGGCAGGAAAAAAATCAAAAACAAAAAAGCTCACACATCAATATTAACTCTGAATGTAAATGGGGTAAATGACCCACTTACAAAAATCAGAGTGACAAACTGGATTTTTAAAAAAAGATCCAGCTATATGCTACTTATGCCCTAATGCCCAAAGACAGTAACAGAGTTGAAATAAATAAAAAACATATATCAGACAAATGGACAACAAAACAAGCAGGACAGCCATCTTTATATCATAGCTCAGTCATTCAACCAAAAACAGTAACAAAAGACAAAGAAGGGCATTACATAATGATAAAGGGTACAATTAAATAAAAAGGTCTAGCCATCTTAAACATATATGCACAGAATACCAGAGCACCCAAATTCATGGAGCAAAGACGACTTGACCTTAGAAAACCTATCCATAGCCATACCATAATACTGAATGCCTTCAACATGTCACTGACATCACTAGACAGATTACTGAAGCAAAAAATTAGCAAAGAAACACGGGACTTAAACTGGACTATAGACAAAATGGACCTCATAGGCATCGACAGAAGTTTCCACCCAACAACTGCAGAATATACATTCTTCTCATCTCTGCACATAGCATTCTCTAGAATAGATTATATGCTTCGCCATAAAGCAAGTCTCAATAAATTTTAAAGCATCAAAATTATACCAAACATCTTCTCAAACCAGAGTGAAATAAAATTAGAAATCAACACTAAAAGGAGTTCCCAAAACTATACCACTACATGGAAACTGAACAACTTGCTCTTGAAGGACCATTGGGTAAACAATGAAATTAAGGCAAAAATCAAAAAGTTTGTGAAACCAATGAAAATAGTGATATCACATACCATAAACCTCTGGGACACAGCAAAAGCAGTGCTGAGAAGACAGTTTATAGCATTAAATGTCTACATCAAAAACAGAGAGAGATCAGAAATTAACAGTTTTACTTTGCATCTCAAGGAAATAGAAAAATAAGAACATCTAAATCTAAACCTAGTAGAAGAAAAGAAATAACAAAAATCAGAGCAGAAGTAAATGACATAAGGGCCAAAAAATGATACAAAAGATCATTGAATCAAAAAGTTGTTTTTTTGAAAGGTTAAAAATATTGACAGGCCAGTAGCTAGAGTAACCAAGAAAAAATGAGAGAAAACTCAAACAAATTCAATGATAAATGACAAAACAACTGACACCACAGAAATAAAAAAGGTCACTTGAGACTACTATGAACACCTCTATGGCAACAAACTGGAACACCTAGAGGAAATGGATAAATTTCTGGAAACATACAACCTCTCAAAATTGAACTAGGAAGAAACAGATATCCCGAATAGACCAATAATGAGCAACGAAATTTAAAAGATAATAAATAGAAATTTCCCAACAAAAAAAGAGCAAAAAACCTAGACCAGACAGATTTGCAGCCAATTCTTATCAGATGTACAAAAAACTGGTACCAATCCTGCCTAAACCACTTTCGAAAATTGAAGAGAGGAAACCTCTCCCTAACTCAATCTGCAAAACTAGTATCACAATGATACTAAAATCAGGCAAGGACACAAAAACAACAACAACAACAACACAGGTCTATTTCCCTAATGAATCTAGATGTTAAAATTGTTAACAAAATATCAGCAAACTGAATTCAATAGCATATCAAAAAAAATGATTCATCACAACAAAGTGGGTTTTATCTCAGGAATACAAGGATGGTTCCATATCTGCAAATTAATAAATGTGATCTATGACATAAACAGAAACAACAAAAAAAAAACAATACGATCATCTCAATAGATTTTGAAAAGGCATTCAACAAAATCCAACATCCCTTCATGATAAATACCATCAACAAACTGGGCATTGAAGGAATATATCTCTAAGCAATGAGAGCCATATACAACAAACACACAGCCAACAGTATATTTAGGTGAAAAACATTGAAAACATTCCCCCTCAGAACAGAAAAAAGTCAGGGATGTTCACTCTTTTCACTCTTATTCAACATTGTACTGCAAGTCATAGCAAGAGCAATGTGGCAAGAGAAAAATAAAAGGCATCAAAATCAGCAAGGAAGACGTTAAAGTATCCCTGTCCCAGATGGCATGACTATATACCTAGAAAACCATAAAGACACTTCCAAGAAGCTTCTTGCCCTGATAAATGACTCCAATAAAGTCGCAGAATACAAAATCAATGTACAAAACTCTGTAGTGTTCTTATATATCAACAAAGTACAAGCCAAGAACCAAATCAATAGCTCAATTCCATTCATATTAGCCACACACACACACACAAAATAAAATAAAATAATACCTAGGAATACACCTAACTAAGGAGGTGAAAAAAACTCTAGGGAGAACTACATAAAACTGATGAAATAACAAGAATCAGAGCAGAAGTAAATGACATAAGGACCTTGGGAGACCGAGGTGAGTGAATTGCCTGAGCCCTCGGGTTTGATACCTGCCTGGGTAACTTGGCAAGACCTCATCTCTACAATAAACCAAAAAAATTAGCCGGGTGTGGTAGCGCACACCTGTAGTTCCAGCTACTTGGAAGGCTGAGGCGGAAGGGTCACTGGAGCCCAGCAGGTCGAGTCTGCAGTGGCCAAGAGCGGCCATTGCACTCCAGTCTGGGTGACAGAGTGAGACTCCAACCCCCCCAAAAAATAAAAGATAAATGTTCTGACTTCTAGCAAGATAGCGATGGAACCGGTGGGCATATGAGAGTGTCTACATGGGTGAGTGTCCATAAAGATGAGTCTGCATGCATGGATGTGTGCAGGTGGGTGAGAGAATGTATGCCTGAGGGGAGACAAGGAATCAAGAACCAGGGGTTCCCCTACAGAGGGGCTGCAATCTATCACTGCTCTGAGATTGGTGGCCCCCAGCATGCAGGATCATCCACCTTTCTTGGAGTGTCTCTCAGGAGGGGGTGGCAGAGATCAGCTGCTCTTTGACATTTGACATCTGACCCATGCTACCACCTGTGGCAGTGGAACAGCACTGGCAGTAGGAATAGTGGAGAAGACGCAGGGGGAAAATCTGGAGCTGAGCCCCACCACCGGGGAGGAGACGTGGACAGCCACCATTTTCACTGTTCAGGGACCAGACAAAGACCTACGTTGGCCCACCCAACTGTGATCAGCCTCCAACCTGAAACCCAGAGGCGATCTCTGCACCCTTCTGGGATGGGATCAACCATCACTGGTCCAGAGAGGAAACTTCAAGAGTGGACACGACAAGGTAGACACCCCACTCCCACACTGGATCAGGCGTAGACACGTCTGACCCAGATGGGGGACTTGGCAGCGGGCTGCAGCAGCAACCATGAGATGGGGTGAGTCCAGATCTGATTCACTTTCCTCCCTCATCTGTCCGTGGAGCGTCTGACCCACGTTGAGAGCAACCCCATTGAACTGCTTACACTGAGAGCCGAGGGAAAGGGCTGGAGACCGAAGCCCATTCCCTACTACTGCCTCAGCCAAAAGTGGTGGTATGGGACCCTTCAGTTACAAAAAAAAGAAGGAAAAAAAAAGGAACCCAAAGTTCCAGAAACAGCCACCAGGAGAAGCCCCCTTTTTTTGCCTGCTCCTTCCATACATATCTTCCTGTATGTGACTTCTGACTTAATTTGCACCTTTTCCTCCCTTTTTTCTGTTTTTGTTTCTGTTTTTGCTCTTTTTTTTAGTTTTTTAGCTTTTTTGTTTATGTATAGGAATTTTTGAGGGAGAGCGCATCATCAATTTATTTTTATATGTATGCTTTCTTCTTTTCTTTTGGGGGGGTTGCTTCTTTGTTTATTTGTTACTTGGTGTTCCTTCTTCTCTCTTCTTCTTCCTTTCATTTTCCTCCTTCATATTTTCAGTCTTTCACTTTTGCTTATCTCATTTTGGTTTCAGGGGGCATGCATATACTTCCACCGCATGGACAGATTGTAAGGTGGTGGGAAGTGGATTCCAGAGGGCCCACACACCAGTCAGTGTATACTGTGATCTGCAGATAGCTTCTGAGCCATAGCTCCCTGTTACACCTTAATAAAACCTCAAAACTGCAAAAGGACAACATACCCTCCATCACAATTCTGGCTTCAAAATTGAAAACATCCAGAGGATCTACATAAGGAAAAATAGAATACTGAGCAAATAAAAGTGAAAACTATCCCCCCTAACACTGAGCAGTGGAATTAAAGAGGGGAGAGAAAGAGGGAAAAAAATTCACAAATGTAGAAGCATCATCGGAAGAACACAGGTGCCCTCCAGACTCCTGGAAAGACAGTACCCGAGAATACAGACTTTGGAACTCAAACAGTGAAAAGCACCTTGGAATGACTTGTCTCAAACCACAAAGCCAGATATCAAGGTACTGATACAAAGGATAAACAGAAATGAAGAGGTAAGATGAAAGAATGAAAGTGTTGATAATTGAGATGATGGCAATAAAGAATACAGTAAACAAAATAAGTAACAAACTGACAAGCATGGAAAGTAGAATTAACTCAGCAGAAGAAAGAATCTCAGAGACCAAAATTTGGGACTAACCCAGACAATTAAAAACATAGAAAGGAAGCTTAAAAAGACAGAACAAAGACTCTAAGAGATGTGCGATTATAAACCTTATCGGCATTCCTGAGGCAGAAAGGGAGGCAAGACCACCTAGGAACAAACATTCCATGAAGTTATCCAAGAAATCTTCTCACATCTCAGTAATCAGCCTGAATGTGAATGTACTAAATGCACCATTGAAAAGACATAGAGTGGAAAACTGGATAGAAACATGACCCCCAAATTTGCTGCCTCCAGAAAACACAACTCACCACAAAGGACTCTTGCAGACTCAGAAATAAAGGATAGAAAACAAATTTTCAGGTGAATAGATCACAAAAGAAGACCGGAATCATGATCTTGATATCAGACAAAACAACCCTTCATGCTATCAAAAATTTAAAAAGATACAGAAGGACACTACATAATGATAAAAGTTTCAATCTATCAACAAGAAATATTCATCCTAAATATATATGCACTCAAAAGAGGAGCACCGGTTTTTATAGAGCAGCTATTAAGTAAACTAAAAAAGATATTGACATTAGCATTATCATAGCTGTGGACTTAAGTACCACACTAACAACCCTAGATAGATCATCAAGGCAAAACAAAACAAAACAAAAATTAACAAAGAGATCTGAAACCTCAATGTGATACTTGACCAAATGAACTTTTAACATACCCACAGAACATTCCACCCAAAAACCACAAAATATACTTTCTGTTAATCACCACAAGGAACATACTCCAAGATCGACCATATCCTTGGCCATAAATTAAACACAAGCAAATGCCATAAGATTGAAGTACTACTATGCACCTTCTCAGACCACAATGGAATAAAAATAAATATCACTACCAACAAAATTCCCCCAAAAACCCCAAAGACATGAACACTAAACAGTATGATTCTGAATAACTCTTGAGTCAACAAAAAAACAAAAGAAAAATTAAAAGATTCCTGGAAACAAACGAAAATGAAAAAACATCTTACCAAAACCTCTGGGAGGCCATGAAATCAATACTAAGAGGGGAATTTATACCCCTACCAACACATATGAAGAAAATAGAAAGATTACAAGCTAACAGCCTAACAATCACCCAAAGAAGCTGGAAAGGCAAGACTGCCAAAACTCCCACTTCAGCAGAAGAATCCAGATTATCAAAGTAAAAGCCCATATATGGATCATAGAAGACAAAAATACCACAGAAAGATATCATTGAAACAAAAAGCTAGTTCTTTGAAAGGATAAACAAAATTGAATCACCCCTAGGCAGAATGACCATAAAAAAGAGATAAGAAGCCCAAGTAAGCACAATTAAAAATGCAAAAGATCAAGTCACAACTGACCCCAAAGAAATACAGGCGATTATCAGAGATTACAATGTACACTAGCATGGAAAAAATAAAAATAAAAAACCTAAATAAAATGGAGGACTTTCTGACATCACACAACCTCCCATGTTGAAACAAGAAGACATTGGGACACAAAATAGACCAATAATAACCAATTCCATCAAAAGAAAACCACCTACAAAGAAAAAAAGTCCTGGACCAGTTTTCCTATGGGATTCTACAAAACATACAAGGAGGAGATGATACCAATTCTGTTGAAAGTATTCCAGGCAATAAAGAAAGATGGAACTCTCCCCAAATCATTTTATGAAGATAACATTACACTGATGCCCAAGACAGGTAAAGATCCAACAAAGAAAGAGAACTACAGGCCAATATCCCTGATGAACATAGATGCAAAAATTCTCAAAAAGATTCTAGCAAACTGGATCCAACAGCACATCTCAAAAATCATCCACCATCACTAAGTAGGCTTCATCCCTGGAATGCAGGGCTGGTTCAACATCCACAAGACCATAAATGAAATGAAATATATAAACAGATGTAAAAGCAAGAACCATATAATTATATCATTAGATGATGAAAAAGCTTTTGATAAAATCCAGCATCCTTTTTTGAAAAAAGCTTTTGAACACATAGGCATAGAGGGTACATACCTCAAAATAGTAAGAGCCAACTACAATAAGTCCATAGCCAAAATATTGCTAATGGGCAGAAATTGGAAGCATTTCCCCTGAAAACCCGAATAAGACAAGGCTACCCACTCTCACCTCTCCTGTTCAACATAGTGTTGGAAGTTCTAACTAGAGCAATCAAACAAGAGAACCAACTCAGGGGTATCCAAATAGAAAAAGAGGAAGTTAAGTTATCCTTTATTGCTGATGATATGATCCTATACCTTGAAAATCCAAGAGAATCTGCCAAAAACCTCCTTGTACTGATAAGGGACTTTGGCAAAGTCTCAGGGTACAAAATAAATATGCAAAAGTTACATTCTTATATAACTTATATACCACCAACAAAAAGAGAACCAAATAACAAGGACAATCCCATTCACAATAACTGCAAAAAATGAAATACCTTGGCAAATTCCTAACCAGAGAAATGAAAGAACTTTACAATGAAAACTGAAAAACACTGCTCAGAGAAATCAAAGATGACACAAACAAATGGAAAATATTACATGCTCATGGATTGGGAGACTCAACATTGTTAAGATGTCCATCCTACCAAAGGCATTCTATAGGCCCACAATACCCATTAAATTACCAACATCATTCTTTTCAGAGCTGGAAATGACAATACAGAAATTCATATAGAAACATAAACAATCACGAATAGCCAAAACAATCCTCAGCAAAAGAAACAAAGTGGGAGATATCATACTTCTAGACATTAAACTTTATTATAATGCTACAATTATCAAAACAGGCTGGTATTGGTACAAGAACAGGCATATAGACCAATGGCATAGGATAGAGATTCCAAAAACAAAACTTCAGTTTCTTAACCAACTCTTCTTTGGCAAAGCCACCACCAACAACCACTGCGGAGAGGAGAACTTGTTCAATAAGTGATCCTGGAAAAACTGGCTGACCACATGCAGAAGACTGAAATAGGACCCTTACCTATCACCATACACAAAAAACAACTCTAAATGGATCAAATACCTAAACGAAAAACTTCAAACTATAAGAATCTTAGAAAACACAGGAGGCACCCTTACAGGAATTGGAATAGGCAACAAATTCCTGATCAAAACCCTAAAAGCCCATGCCATAAGAGATAAGATAGACAAGTGGGACCTCATCAAACTGAAAAGCTTCTGCAAAGCAAAATAAAGCATTAAGAGAGCAGAGAGACAGTCCACAGAATGGGAAAAAAAAAAAAATATATATATATATATATATATTTGCCAAGTATATCTGACAAAGGCCTAACATCCAGGATCTACAAGGAATTCAAATGCGCTGAAAGAATAAAACAAACAGCCCTACTAAATAAAGGGGAAATATATGAATACACACTTCTCAAAGAAGAGATATAAACAGCCAATAGATACATGGAAAAATGCTCAGCCTCAAAAATCTTCAGAGAAATGCAAATTAAAACTACACTGAGATACCACCTGTCGGGACGGCCATTACCAATAACTCAAAAAACAACAGGCCTCCAGCAAAATGCTGGAGAGGATGTGGGGAATAGGGAGTGCTTCTACACTGGTGGTGGGAGTGTAAACTAGTACAACCTCTGTGGAAAACAGTGTGGTGATTCCAAAAAAATCTAAGTCGACCTTCCACATGACACAGCAACCTCCTGGGAATATACCTGGAGGAACTCAAATCATTCTATAAAAAAGATACTGGCACACACATGTTTACTGCAGCATTATTCGCAATAGCAAAAACAAGGAACCAACCATGCTGCCCATAAAAACTGCACTGGATAGAAATATGTGATACATATACACAATGGATCTTATACAGCCACAAAGGACAAAACTATGAACTTTGCAGCAACTTGGATGGATTTAGAGTCTATAATACTCAGTGATCTATCACAGAAAAAAATAATTGAGTATCAC
>CAUYQG010028267.1:0-33968 GCA_963574415.1 Tarsius wallacei | reverse complement strand
TGTCTTTTGGGGGGAGGGGGACTGAAGAAAGAAGGGAATTAAGGTTTAGAGAATACTCATCATATGCCAGGTCCTATTTCAGGTAAATTGTGGGCCTTTTCTTTTTTAAATCTTTGCAGCAACTTGGATGGATTTAGAGTCTGTCATACTCAGTGTTCTATCACAGAAACAAAGAACAGAGTACCACATGTTCTCACTCATAAGTGGACCCTGAACATTTACCATAATACTATAAGAAAGGGATTGGCAGTAGCGGGATACTGCCGGGGTGGGGGTGAGGGAGACACATCAACAAGGGTAGCTGATCTCAAAACAGGCAAAGTGGGGACCAAAGGGAGGCCCAAACTTTACCTGTACAATGACCACTTGTATACCTAATCCTGAATTGTACCCCATGTCTTTAAAATAAAATATAAATATAGATATAGATATAGATATATAGATCCAAGTCCTACTTTGATTAAACATCAAACCCTGGCACAGGCTGGCTTCAGGCTAAACCTACAATAAGAATAGAGAGGCATGGATTAATTCTTTCATATTTCTTTCATTTGTGCTTTTCTCTCTCCCATCACCTTCTCTGCTTCCTAGTGAATTTCATCTTCCTCCTAGGTGGGGCAGGGAACTGGGTACAGAATGAGAAAAAGCAAAGTGTGGAAAGTGGATGAGAGATATCTTGCTTGAACTTGTATCAGTTTAAATCAGTTTCCAACTCTCTGGGTCTGGCAGAAGTTAGGGCTGACTCACTCTTGTAGAAGTGCCTGTGTAGGCTCTTCATAGAGGTCCGTCACCGGGATCTTCCTTCCTAAAGTTTCCTCAGCAAAGATAGATGTTTCCCCATGCTGGGGCATCCCTTGCAACTCCTTCTTTGACACTTAAGTATTGGGCCCTTTCTCCCAGCATGTGGCTTCTCCCTGGAGGCAGCTCTCTTTGGATACAAATATCCCAGCAGTTCCCCGGTGGCCTTGACTTACCCAGCTCTCCCTTCTCCCACTTGTCATCCTCAGAATAACTGTAGAATTTTCAGAGAATGTATTATCCTGAAAAAAGGAGAAGCCAACCCAAACAGCCAGAGCTATGTCCTCATTGCACCTAGAACAGGATATCCTGCAACATCTAAGATATAAAACCCAGGATGGAGTGCTTTCAGGGTCCCTCAGCTGCGGTGCAAGATGGGGCACACACAGACAAGACTCTAGAGGTTCTATCCACCCTGGGCAGCTTTCCTGAGCCCCAGGGAGTGGGCTCACCACGGATCCTAGGCTATGGGATCTTGCTGCCTAGCTGTAATAAACCTGCTTTGCCTGACCTGGCCAAGTGCTCTTCTCACTGATCTCATGCAGGTGGTAAAGAACCTTTGTACCTGCCAAGGGAGTCCACATCTAGACCACAGGAAACAAGCATGCATCTTTTGTCCTTTCCAATAAACCCTGGGGCAAGAAACCCTCCTGACTTTATCAACAACAGGAAACCCATTTAAGTACCTTCTTTTCATGAAGATACTAGGGTTCTAGAGTCACAGAGCAGGTTCTGGACCATTTTGTGTGCATAGTATATGGTGTGTTCCATCACATGTTTTAACTCTTTATGACAACGCTTTAACCATTTCCATAACTCCTCATCGTAAGTAATCATAGCTTCCTGGAGATTTCTGGAGTAACATAGTGAAGACTGAAACCACTGTGATTTGCAGGCTCTTATGATTTTTATTTACTTAATGATCCATACCAGCCTCATGGGAGTAGTGGAGGAAGCATCTTAATTTCAGCGCAAGTAATATTCACCAAAGTGTACAAAGGGCAAACCCAGCTCTACTTTTTTTAAAAAATAACTTTATTTTATTAAAGAGATGTGAGGTCAGGATTGGGTACATAAGTTGTCTACGTGCAGATGAAGTGTGGACCTCCAACTGGTTCTCACTTCTCCTGGTTTAGGACCAGGTACTCCCCAGCTCTGCTTTATAATTCCTTTCACAAATCTCCTTCCCTAATAATTTGACCCCAAAACAATCAGAATCTTAAAATTAGAATTTCGAGAGTCATTGTAACCCAAGAGTGCTTGAAAGGCTAACATGAACAGCTAAAGCCAATGAATACTTGAACGTAGCCGAGTGAGTCTAGACCTGTGGTTCTCTCGATGATGAAGGGAGTGCCCAGAGCCAGAGGGCTCCACCTTGACATCTAACACCAATAGAGCCTGTGATCCGGGAGATGTCTCTGTTGGTGTGGAAGAGGAGGGGGGCACTTGCACAACGCACTTATCATCACTGATCCAGGTGCAGGGTATGGAGCCAAGTATATAAAATGGCAGACGATAGAGAGTGTCTGAGAAAAAAGTACTAGGAAGAGAAAACAGAAGTGATAAAGAAAGACTTCATATTTTTGGTTTTTGCTATTTTCACAAAAACTTTAGTTTTTCATGGTCTTCCATCTGTAAACTTAAAGGAGTTTAGAGTTGAAGAAATCTTTTATCAGGAGATAAATGGAATGAAATTCTGTCATTTGTGGCAACCCTGATGGAACTGGGCCAGGTCATTATGTTAAGTAAAATTGTTACCCAGTGTAATGTTGTAATGTCAACATAACATAGTTGAATTTCTATCTCAGCATAATCCTGCTTATCTTTAAGAAACAGAAAGGGCTGAGGACAGAAGCTCCCCTCTGGAACAAAACAGCTAGACCAGTGGGATCCGAGATGTAGTCCATTCGGCCTCTGAAGATTCTCTGACCTCGTTATAATATGCTTTTCATGCTGAATGGCACACACCCCAGCAGCCATGACAGGAGACGTCAGACCAAAAAAGGAGAAAAAAGGGGTGTGATCTGAGTTCTGGGAAATCACCCATTCCCATAAGACATGAATATTTCTCCCCTTGCTTTTAATGTCCCCTTCATTAAAGAAACCCTATATTTTGAGCCCCTCATCTCCCACCCCAGGAGAAGCTGCTTTACAAACTATGTTTCCACTTCTCCATTTTATAACCATAAAATTAAAGCCTGTCCTATTGGACCCCTACCTTTGGGCTTGTGTATTGCTTCGCAACATAGAACAGGAAAAAACCCCATTCGGGGGACAAAGATGACTTTACTGGTGACAAAATAAGCCAGTCACAGAGAGACAAATATGGCATCTTCTCATTCACACATGGGAGCTAAAAATAAATGGATTTCATGGAGATAGAGAATAGAATGAAAGTTGCCAGAGGCTATGAAGGGTACTGGGGAAGGGGAGTATGAAGATGGTTTGGTTAAATGGACACAAAGATAGAGTTAAATGAAATAAGCTCTAGTGTTTGATAACACAGTGAGGCATTTATAGTGAACGAATATTTGTCATATATTTCAAAATAAATAAAACAGTAAAATTGGAATCATACTAATACCAAAAAATGATAAATGTTTGAAGTAAGGGATATCCAAATTACCCTGATTCAATTATGATACATGGTGTCTTGTGTCAAAATAACACATGCACCCCGTAAATATGTGCAACTATTATTTAGTCATAAATTTTTTTAGAAAAAAATAAATAAATAAGTGAATCTTAAAAAAAAAAAAAAAAAAAGCTGGTTGCATTGGCTCACACCTGTAATCCCAGCACTCTGGAAGAATGGCTTGCACACAGGAATTTGAGACCAGCATGGACACCATAGCAAGGCCTCTTCATTACAAAGAAATTTTTTAAAACTAATCGGGTGTGAAAGTACATGCCTGCAGTCCTAACTACTCAGGAGGTTGAGACTGGAGGATTGCTTGAGCCCAAGATGTCAAGGCTGCAGTTAGTCATGATGGTGCCACTACACTCCAACCGGGTGACAGAGTGAGACCCTGACTCAAAAATACATAAATAAGTAAATAAATAAATAAATGCAGAGAAATTTTTTTTAAAAAGTTAAATAGTGTCACTAAGTAGTCATCTTCTGCGAAAGCAACTTTATTGCTAGGACTTTTCAGATATTGACACCTGAAATACACTAGCTTTCTTTCAAAGTGAGAATTTTCTTATTTTCTTTTTTTTTTGGAATAAGCGTCTCACTCTGTAGCCCAGACTGGGGTGCAGTGGCATGCTCACAGCCACCATGCTCAGGCGATCCTTCTGTCTTAGTCTTCCAAGTAGCTGGAAATACAGTCATGCGCCACCATGCCTGACTAAGTTTTTGATTTATTGTAGAGATGAGGTCTTGCTCTGTTGCTCAGGCTGGTCTCGAACCCCTAACCCCTAGCCCCTAACCCTAACTTAGCCTCCACCTCCCAAAATGCTGGGATTACAAGTATGAGCCACCACACCTGGCTGAGAATTTTCAATGGTGACACTACTAATCCCTAACGCCTGTTTCCCAGATATCTTTCTCCGTACTTAATAACCATTCCATATATTTAAAAAAATCTTTTCTGATTCATTTATTTATATATTTAGGGGTCTCATTCTGCTACCCAGGCTGGAGTATAGTGGCACAATCACAGCTCACCTTTTCCTCCTGGGCTCAGGCAATTTTTGATCCTTCTGCCTCAGCCTCCTGAGTAACTGTGACTACAGGCATCAGCCACTGAGCCTGGCCAAATCTTTTATCTTTCTAGTAACACTTTGACTTTCTGAATTTCAACTACCTCGTTATTCAGTTGACAGTGGATTCTCCTTAGAAATCTGGGGCAAAACTCCAGATCGGACAAGGGCTTAACATCCTGGATCTACAGGGAACTCCAACGCGCAGAAAAGAAAAAAACAAACAACCCCATTATAAAATGGGCAAAGAATATGAACAGACACTTCTCAAAGGAAGACATCCGAGCAGCCAATAGTTATTACTTTTCTAATCACCTGT
Source organism: Tarsius wallacei (assembly GCA_963574415.1). NCBI lineage: Eukaryota > Metazoa > Chordata > Mammalia > Primates > Tarsiidae > Tarsius > Tarsius wallacei. The sequence continues at coordinate 29,146 of CAUYQG010028267.1, read as the reverse complement.
ACTAATTGGTAAGATTTTTGTACTGATATAGTTTGGATGTTTGACCCCTCCAAATCTCATGCTGAAATGTGATCTCCAGTGTTGGAGGTGGGACCTGGTGGAACGTATTTGGGTCATGGGGACAGATCCCTCATGAATGTCTCAGTGCCATTCTCACAGTGGAAACTTGTTGTTTAGAAGAGGCTGGCACCACCTCTTCCCTCTCTAGTTTCTGTTCTTGCCATGTGACACAACTGCTTCCCCTTCACCTTCTACCATGACTGTAAGCTTCCTGAGGCCCTTGTCAGCAAATGCCGGTACTGTGCTTTTCTACAGTCTGCAGAACCATGAGCCAAATAAATCTCTTTTTTTATACCTAGTCTCAGGCAATTTATAGCAATGCAATGCAATTTATAGCAATGCAAAATGAACTAACACACATACCACTGTATTACCTTTATTCTTGGATACAAATTTGAAACTTTCATATTTAATAAATTTGAGATTTCTAAACACTTATACATGTGTTTTACACTGGATAAGAAACCGTGGCCCAATTATTTGCTGTATCTAGGTGGGGGAGAAATGTGTTTTACAAAGAACTTGACTCTGCAGGAAACTACACATTTATCCCTATTCTGAATACAGGTATTTCCTGGTGTAAGTTTACCCATGATAAAATTGCTCTATGGTATAACGCTGTCCCATGGGGATTACTGTCTTCATGTTGTTCAAGAGTGGGCTGATATGCAAGCCAACATGTTCTAGTATGGCCCTGCTGATGGCTTGTGAATAGTGTCCTTCTGAATAATTGAGGCTTCTATTCTGATTGTTTGAAGCCCATACATTATTTATTGTTCAATATTTTGAACATCTAAGGTGATCACAAAAGTATTAAATGACATCAGAATCACAAATTAGCTCTTGGTTTTAACTCTTTGTTTGAAACTATTGAGTTTTACTTTTCTTTGCTAGGTAGAACACTAAGCCGTAAAATAGCCTGAAGTAAAACCACAAGTGTAAAATAGTTTTGTTTTTAATGAAAATTATTGTATTTTATTATTTTATTTTAAAGATGTGGACTACAATTCAGGATCACGTATGTGGTCATCATATAGGTAAAGTTGGGGCCTCCCTTTATTCCTTATTTTGCCTGGTTTGAGATTAGGTACACTTTTTGATGTTATGTGCCTCTACCTCCCTCCCCCAGCAGTTTCTGGCTATTGCCAATCCCTTTATATAATGTTATGGTAAATGTTCAGGGTCTGCTTATATGTGAGAACATATTCAGTTCTTTGTTTCTATGATAGATTGCTGAGTATTATAGACTCTAAATCCATCCAAATTGCTGCAAAGTCCATAATTCTGTCCTTCTTTAAGCCTCATAATGTTCCATCATGTATATGCACCACATTTTTTTTTTTATCTAGTCCAGCTTCGATGAGCAGCATGGTTGGTTCCACTATTAAATAAAATATCATTATTAAAATAGTTTGGATTACCTGCAAACTGTAATCAATAATTAGCTGTGCTCTTATAGGTCTGACTTTAAGGTTGTTCATCTGAGTCTACTGGGAACTGAATCTTTCAGGTGATGGGATGACATGTTTCTTATGTCAAAGCAAAGGCATGGATCCTCTAGCTTAATAATGTCCTCCTCTTATTTTATTGTAAAACAACAGACTTATGACCTGTTTCTGCCACTGTGGTCAAAATATACTAGAACCATATGAAAAATCTAATGGTAAGTTTGATTTCTCTACAGGGCTGGGCTCTGGCTGCAAAGCCTATTCTGAAAGTATGATGGCACTCTATTTTTTGGTGTTTAATTGGGGTCTTGAAGATACATTTGTAAGAAGAAGGGACTATGTCCTTAGACTATTGTAAAACCATGTCTTATATGGTGTTTCCGCTGTTTATTTTTGAATTCTATAAACTATTAGTAAGAAATGATTTAGCTTGGATTGATCTCAAGAAGTTGAGACCTAACCAGTTGTTTTTTCAGTAGTTTTGCTTAATTATGTAAATTTTTCCTGAGTTCATCATTGATGTCTTTCATGATCTGGGCACCAGTTCTAAAAAGGATCTGAAAATGAAGATTTCTATGGGTATGCAAGTGTCTTGGTATTTTTTGGAGTTAGAATTTTCTCTGTCATTGTTCTCCTAAGAATGTTCAAGATCAGGCTTGGTAACCAGTTGGTAGCAATGTTGTAGACAATTCCTTGCTGTTCAAAGTGTGATAGAATAGTAGAGACTTGGCCAGGCATGGTGGCTTACCCTGTAAACACAACACTTTGGGAGGCTGAGGCAAGAGTATTGCCTGAGGCTGCAGGTTCAAGACCAGCCTGGAGAACTTGGTAAGACCTCGTCTCTACAATAAATCACACAAAATACTGGCCAGATGTGGTGGTATGTGTCTGTAGTTCCAGCTACTAGGAAGCCTGAGGCGGAAGGATTGCCTAAGCCCAGCAGGTTGAGGTTGCCATGGCCATGAGTGTGCCAATGCACTCCAGCCTGAGCAACAAGAGTGAGACTCCAACTCAAAAAAAAAAAAAAGAAAAAATAGAGACTTAGGATCCCACCCTACACCTATTCAGTCAGAATCCACATTTTAACATATCCAGATGATTCATATATACAGTTTCTATGATTCATTTGTAAATTGTATAAACATAATAAAGTTTATATAGCTCATATATACAGTTTGAGAAGCTGGTTGTGAATATCTAGATCGGATGGAGTTGGGGAAGGGCCCTGGCAGGTCTAAATGACTTAAATCCTAGACCTTAAGTTCCTGTTTTATACTATGAGGGAAGCACCTTCAATTGCTTGTTATCAGGATCTTTCAACACACAATTAGATGGAAGATGGTAGATAGTAAATTCTTAGTGAATGAGACTTAGGAATGGCAATTTAATTTTCTTTCATTTTTGCTGTCCTTCAGCATGTATATGCTACTCTGATGGTTCTTGAAACTATTTTTGATTCTAGCTTTAAAAAAGATGACTTGGGATTTGAAAGCCCTATGAGAAAAATCTTGAATTGATTTAGCATTTCTGTGACTTGAAGTCATTAGCATTCATCTGCTCATACCTGTTTTGTAATTTAAAGCTGGCAATAACATGTAATATAATTTCAAAGAAATGAAATATTCCTTGAATTAGATATTCCTGGCTACTCTGACATAAAAATATAATCACACTTCTCTAAAATTAACCAACAGGTCTTTTATACAGTGAGAGCAATTCTTCAAATATCTCTTCATTTAGCTATAAGCAGTTCTTTCTTCAAATATTTTTAAGGCTTTTACTTTTGGTTTTGGCTCCAAAAGTAACTTCAAAATAGGATCTTATTTAAATAATTTTATTTTGAAGAATTAAATTCCTTCACAATTTCATTTTACCATTACTCATACAGCAAGTAACCCTGGGCTAATACACATACAAATACAGTCTTTATAAGAATACTTTGAAAAGTCTTTAACAAATGAATTGAAAATGTGTTTTCCTGTTACAACTACTTTTGAAGTCATTTCCCCTTAATGTCCTCAGATCTCTTAAATAATCTTTGTTGACTTGACAATGCTTGTTCAAATTTTTTGGTGGCTACAACTGGTAGTTTGAGAAGTGCCACTGGCTTCTAGTGGTAGAGCCTGGGAATCATGTTAAACATTCTGCAATGTCCAGGACATCTCTCACAATAGTCAGCCCAAAATTTCAGTAGTGTTGAGGATGAGAATCTCTATATTAAACATACTGCTAAATTGGTTAATGTTCCAACATGCAGTTTAACTCATATGCATGGAGACATGCTATTTAGAGACATAAAACAATTTATTGACTCTAAATTACAGAAACGTAAGTATAGTATCAATATTTTTACAAAAGCTGTTTAAATGTCAAAATTTAGCCTAGAAGGTAACACAAGCCCAATAGAGTTTGTATGCTGTTACATGTATCAGAAATAAGTTTGGGAGTATTCCCTCCTCCCTTCTCCCCTTTACCTCAGCAGTTGAATAGGTACTGTCTTGAAAATATTGGATATTTCAATTAATAAGTTCCAAATAAAAGTGGAATTAAGCTAAAAATTATAAAGAGTCCTTGAATGGCTTGTTGATTAGAAACTAATGGAACTCCTTGTCTAGGATAAAATACCAAACAGGCAGCAGCTGCTGGTAATTTGGTGCAAGTAATTGTAGAGCCAATAAGTTGAAGAAGTGCTTATTAAAAGAAACTGCTTTCCTATCTGCTTGTAAGTTCAATTGAGTAATGCACTCTACATGTGGTCTGACACTGGGTAAATTATACACCTGATTTAAAAACACTCCATCCATAAGAGCTCCTATTTTGCTCATCCATAAAATTTTTACTTTCTTCATTACTACTTGCAGCAGTGTATGGCATAATATCTATCAAATTAGGCTTTGAGGACATCTCAGGCTGGCACCCTGCTGACTTGAAACGTGCTTAATATTACTGCAGTGCTTTTAACCCCATGAGTGCCCTGGGTTAACCCACATAGGCATGCAGAATCTGTTCTGCTCTCTCTTTGCTGCTGCATCCTAAACCTATTGAGAATGAGAAGCACCAAAGATAAAGAGGTGAGGGTGGGATTAATGATGAGTCACTGGGTAGGAGAAATAAGTCATTAAAATTTTTAGAAAATAAGACAGACACAAAAGAATGTGTGGTCTACTCTTGTAATTTTTAAAAATAGGATCCAAATGCAAACATTTGAAATCAAGCCATATTATATCAAGCCTAATAAACTCTGAAAATCAAAACAAAACACACAAGAACACTTTCTGAATAACTCACACGAAAGCCAACTTTGGGATGTGTCTTATTCACAAGTTTAAATGTTTGAATGACTTTAATAAACATTTATTGTCTTTTGTTTACTAAGCGTCAGGCACTATGCTTGATGCCAAAGATATAGTCATGAATGCATATGGCCCTTGCCATCCTGCAGTGCAAATCTTGTAAAGAGGAGAGGACTTTGACAATCAAATATAATATAATGAGCAAAGCATAAATGATCTCAAGGTTCAACATTCATCCATCCATTCATTCATTCATCCATTCATAGGAGATGGTGTCTGACACAATTACTCTACTTACTGGGTACTCATGGCAGATATTGCCTTATTGTAAAGCTAGATACACCTGTGAATCTCAGCTGGATGCCATTAAACATTTGAGTCATGTAATTATTTCCTCCTTTTCTTATTCCATGCTGACCTCCTAGTCTTCTGATTATAATTTAGCTTCCCACCTGGAGTGTCTATGAAAAAAATACACTTACTAAAGAAGTCCTTGTTCATTATTTTTTGTGGAATACTGCTTGTTCCAAATTAACAAACTAGTACGTTGATCATAATTGATCCTTGTGTAATGCTTTGAATAGAAGCCCCTTTGACAGTCTACATTTTATTACAAATACTTTATCATTCTCATAAGATTGATTAATGTGACTTTATCCCTAAAGAGATACCCCCACTCTCATGGTGCTGACAAATTAGCTTCTGGGGACAACTACACTCCAGAAACTAGAGCAAAGAATGAAAGTCATTTAAGGATATGAGAATTTTTTAAAAATTACTTAGAGGGAGAAGAATGGAAGAGAGAGACCAAGGTTCGGTCTTGATAAGAGTCAAAAAGCAAGAAAGCAAGGAACAAATTCATGGTGAAGTTGGAGAACTACAATAATAGAAACCAAGAAAGAAAAGGGTTTAAGAAGGAGCCAAGAGATGGAGATGCAAGAGCCTGAGAAATAGACACTGGGTAAGGCAGTTCAGTGATCTTTCAAGAGAACGGTGTCAGTAGAGAAGCCAGAGGGGTTGAGGAACCCAACTGTTTGAAGTTTATGAAATAAATATCTGTTAAACATTTGATCCAGCAATTCCACCACTGGGTATATACCCAAAGAGAAAGAAATCATTGTATCCAAAAGATGCCTATATTTATATATTTATCACAGCACGATTCACAACAGCAAATATATGCAATCAACTTAAGTGTCCATCAATGGATGATTGGATAAAAAAAAGATACACATGTATATATATATCATCCTTATATATATATGTATATAAATATATATACATACTACTCAGCCGTAAAACAGAATGAAATTATGTCTTTTGCAGCAACATGGATGAGACTGGAGGCCCTTATCCTAAATGAAATAACTCAGAAACAGAGATTCAAATATTGCATGTTCTTACATGGGAGCTGAACAATGGGTACACATGGATGTACAGAGTGAAATAGTAGACACGGGAGTCTCTGAAAGGTGGGAGAATGGTGGGGGGGACTGAAAAATTACCTATGGGATACAAAGTTTGCTGTTCAGGTGATGGGTACACTAAAAGCTCAGACTTATCACTACACAATATATGCACTTGTACCCCCAACTCCACATTTTTAATTCCCAAAGAAAAAGACAAGATTCCTCTACTATAATAATACTTTACATTTGTATAATGAAAAAAAAGGTAGAGAAATGGAGGTGCAGAGTGTGAGCTTTCTTTTAAGTTTGATTAGAGAATGGTTGCTTCAAGCGTTGTCTTTTGAAAGAGAGAAACTCAATGTGGACAAAATGCAACATGCAAGTGGGCAGGGAGAGGACAAATAATGGAGCAAACTTACAGGTAAGGCATTTATGTATGTCTTTAATTTTCACTCAGTTCTTTCTTCAAGTGGAGAGAGCATAGTTTAGTGGTCGGGCACACAGATGCTTAAGCCAAATGACCTGGGTTTAGATCTTGGTTCCACTATTAAAACCTTGCTCGAATTAACCTCTCTGCACCTGCCTCAGTGGCTTGTTGGAAAAATTAAATAAATTAATATTTATAAAGCATGTGGAACTCTACCTGATATGGTAAGCACTTAAACATGTTTGATAAATAACAAAGTAGGCCGGGCACAGTGGCTCATGCCTATGATCTCAGCATTTTGGGAGCCCGAGGTAGGAGGCTTGCTTGACGCCAGGAGTTTGAGACTAGCCTGGACGACACAGTGAGACCTGTCTCTATAAAGTAAAAATGAAATAATAAAAGAGTTAGTCTGGACAGAGGTTAAGAAATCTGATACTCTAGGAGTCTATAATGAAATTTTTTTTCTATATTTTATGAACTTCTTACAAGATATCTTTGAGATGCCAAATTACCCACAACCTGCAGAGAATAAAATTGCTATATACGTCAGCGCAAAATGTTCTAGCAATCTCATTCCTAGGTACAGTATGTAAAATTGCAGAACCCTGTTAAGGGGTTAAAGGAATTTCCTGACAAAATTGCAGACTAATTTCTATGATATTTTTGTGGAATTTGGTAGCTCTTACTCCAAGTGCCTTTCAATATACCGATAGCAACTTTTGGCTGCCGATTTTTCTTTGAACTTAACCTGCCCTTTCTACTCTTTCTTTCTCTCCTTTACTCTGGAAAGCATTTGGAGATCAGGGAAGTAGATCTGTAAAATCTTTCCAATTTTTTTTCTTATTTTATTTTTACATTTCTCCATCGACATCAACTCAAAGAGTATAGGATTAATTTAATAAATGCATCAGATGACTCTTTTGGGTATCTCAGCTGATGTGAATGTAATTGCTTATTCATTGGTTGAGAATAGCCTTTGAATGCAGAAAGGTAGTTGAATAATTCACTAAATGCTTGTCTTTCTCTTCATCTTAGACCTATTCTTTCATTTCAAGTATTGATATGTATTGTTTATTATGACTAGTGGCCCACTATTTTTAAAGCTCAACATAGGAAAATTGATACATGGTAAATTATTAAGAGTTTTCACTTTTCACTGAAGCAAGTGATGATTTGCTGAGAACAGCAACCCACTAACATGTTGCTTTTCTCTTTCCTATGCAAGGAGATAGAATATATGTTATTCAATCTTTAAATTGCATATTGGAAAATAATTCTGATGGCTGCCGTTCAGAGATAACTGCTAGTGGATGACCATTCTCATCATGTCTGTATGAAGACTGCCTCTAAGGCTGTGGTAAAGGATTCTGAGTGGGCTCTTCCTTGTGTTCACCCTGATGGCTCATCTCAGCACTTGGGTCTAGAAGTAGGACTGGGATACTCTTTTCATTGGAAATGGGAGCTGAATGGGCTGTCCGGTGGGTAGAGGGCAGAAAATTGAAAATGAAAAGAGAAAGTTTCAAAATTGCTACAAACAACTGATGTGAAAAGTCTACGGTTGAAGGTGCCACCCCTGTGAACATCAGGATGTAAGTCTTGGGCCCATTGTATCTGACCCAAGTTGCTTAACTTCTTTCCTTTGTCAATCTCCTTAGCCTCCATATACCTCAGTTTCCTCATCTGTAAACTGCAAATGTTGGTGCTTCTCTTATGTCCCCAAACAGGGTTATAGTGTGAATTGAATGGAAAAAACCTTTGTGTACCATATAGAACAATACAATTCTTATTATTAAGATTCATCTTAGTATTACTATAGGTCATTAAGTTAGAACACTAGGTAAAGAAGTTAAACTTTATCTGAGAGCACACTTAACCCTAGTTACTTGACTAAATAGACTTCAAACAATATTAACATTCTTTCTTTTAAATAAACTGAATAGGACAGAGAAATGAACTAAGTAGAAGACAGGACTTAGAGGTGCCAGAGCCGATCACAGTGCCTGATCCATAAAGGCACTTAAGTGGTGCTGTTTAAGTGAATTAGTCATAGAGATGTCTAACTTACTTTACATTTCTTCGTTATACTTTTTTTCAAGTTTGATCCAAAGAGGATATATTTGTTTTAAAATCAGGAAAACCATTATTTAAAAGAAAATACAATAACTAAAATAAATCATAGGTCATCAGAGTGCCTCAGACAGCTGGGATGGCAGCAGATAACAGAGGAGGAACCTTGGGGAGTGATGACGGGAACTCACATTTTTTGAGCACTTACTTGCTAGACACTGTGATAAGTGCTGTATACCAGGGGTCCTCAACCCCCAGGCCACGGACTAGGACCTGTTAGGAACAGGGTCTCACAGCAGGAGGTGAGAGGTTGGCCAGCCAGCAAAGCTTCATCTGTATTTACAACTGCTCCACATCGCTTGCATTATCGCTGATCTGAGGTGAAGCTGAGGCAGTGATGCTAGCGCTGAGGAGTTGCTGCAAATACAGATTAACATTAGCAGTGAGGTTTGACTACACATCTCCCCACCCCCCAACTCCCCCATCCCCTGCCCCGTCTGTGGAAAACTTATCTTCCATGAAACTGGTTCCTGATGCCAAGAAGGTTGGGGACTGCTGCTGTATACTCTTCATTGTATTTAGTCCTCATAACAAACCTAAGTGGCAGATGCCAGTGTTATTCCATTTCACAGATTAGGAAACTGGGGTATAAGAGAGGCCAAGAGATTTCCTGTCTTATAGCTGGCTGGTAGCCAAGTCAGGATTCAAACCTAGTTGGTGCAGCTTTAAAATTTGTACATTAAACTCTAAGCTAGGTTAACCTCCGAGGTGATGTGGACAACTTCCCATCTTAGAAGTCACTATTAGGAACTGCTGCTCTGTTTGTTCAAGTCCAGTTTAAAACATCCTGCCATATTTAACCAACAAAATCTGCCTTGTGCTTCAATTATCTATTCCTTTCCTATACTCTGCATCGGATATGCCAGGCTACTGTTGTAACTTGCTAAATTATCCAACCATTGGATGCTTCTAGCTTTTTCCAGCTAGACATGTGTCTCTAGTCTCTCCCCTAGAATTCCAGATGGGCTAGATTTTGCTTGCCTCTTTTTGTGCCTATGTCCTTCTCCCCAACTCAGGGGCACATTGAAAGCTTATACAATCAGGAGATGCCCCTTTAAGAACAAGAATACATGATTATGAATTCAAGATAAAATAGAGATCCATACTTATTTAAAATAAAATACAAATGACAATAGTTTAATTTTTTTTAAGTTGACAAATACTTCAGTGCTTTGCATTCCTAAATCTCTCTTAAGACCTTGAAAATGATACATTGCAAATGAGAATCCCTGAACTATGAATGTTACCACCTTTGTCCTGGACCCCTTCTCAGTGCTACTGGGCATTATTATCACAACACAATCTCTGTCAACTATAGTTCTAAAGGGAAGAGTAGTTATGAAAGGCACACAACATAAAAATCTGAAATTAATACTTAAAAATAACCTTAACAAGCATGAACAAAAGTTAGTCTCAGCAAAGCTTGAAAAGTTGGGTTTGAAATCAAATAAACCAGAAAGAAAGGCCAAGGCCAAGGAGCAGGTGTAATGCCACAGGTTTATTCTTATGTTGTGTACATCAGCAGACAGTCTTCCGTAGAGTGTGAAATGCCCTAGAAATCATGTCAGTCAGAAGAATTCCTAAGTCGTGAAGACTGTCTCTAGACTTCTCTTTATTTTGCCTAAATTCTTTCTGAATTAAGCCTTTTATCTTCCCATTGCCCTTGTGTTTCAAGTGGTCACAGCTAAATTGTCCACCTAGTGTCTTCTCAGGAGGTTGGAGTTGCCCAGATAGTGAGGTAAAGTATTTCCGATCTCAACAGTATACAGCGGGAATCCAGGTTCTCTTCCATATTCTATCAATTTTTAAAATCAAACAAACAAAACATTCAACAATGTTAGAAATGAAAATACCTTCCTGTGGTAGTGCCATAGATTGAAGACTTAACAGAAATTAGATGAAATAAGCTTAGGCTGCTACTGACAGCAACAAGATGATATAATAATACTTGAACTTGGCTGAGTAGTTTACTGATACAAAGTCCTTTAATATGCTATTTTACAAATACCACAGAAAAACTTGGGAGGTGGGTTCTTTATTCTAATTTGGTTAATAATAATAACATATTTCTTGAGCCCTTACTATATGCCAAGTGTTGTACTTGGCCCTTAGAAGGAATGTCTCATTCATGTTATAACAGCCCCCATGAAGCTGGCATTTTCTCCATTATTCCCACTAAGAAGCAGAGGCTAGCAAGCAAAGTAAGCTCTGCAATTACAGCTTAGTGGGTGGGGCTGGAATTTGTACCCTGGCTGTCTAGCTCCATGGTCAACACTCCTACCGTCAATCTATATCGCCAGTGACTTGCCAAGGTCACACTGCTAGTGATAAAGGATGGAGTTCCCTCCAAAACTCAGGTTTTTCACACCAATCTGCTTAGTGTGACCAAGAACAAAAAATCACGTGTAGTGGGTGTAGAGTAAAAAAAAAGAAACTGGAAGAAATGGTCTGAATTCTAGAATCCTGCAGCTGTGTGACCTTGGGATCTTTCTAAGTCACACTGCTTCTCTCTTTGGAATGGGTACAATAATTCCTTCTCCAGCTACCCCATTGGGGATTTATAAAACTCAAATGCAGTGAAAATGCTTTATAAAATAAACTCATACAATTTAAAGTGTTTGTTCTTATGTGAAGTTTTGTACTGCTTTAATAACATTTTAGGGCCATTGCCTTGCTAAGCTATGGTGTGGCCATGTGCTCTTTGAGTTATGGCCAGGCCATGTTTTCTTAAGCTTTGGCTCCCTCCCCTAGCTTGGGGAGGTGAACCTCCTTTCTCTCTCTCTCTCTCTCTCTCTCTCTCTCTCTGATTTACTTTCTAAATAAACTATATTTTCTAATCTAAGGGAAAAAATAAGCATTTTAGAAGAATGTTGAAAGCTTGGGAGCATGTTTGAATTCTCTTGCCTTATTTACATTGCTAGCTATACTGTTATACAGTCTTTTTTTTTTTGAAAGCAGGATTTATTGAGAGGAAAGAAAAGCTTCCACAGTAGGAGGGGACCTGAAGGGGTTGCCCTGTTATTCTGTCTTATGTACTGACTCAAAGATCAATAAATGAACTTGAGATATGAAATGAATAAAAATAATCCATTTTATTTGTGACCTTCAATTTACGAGAAGAGTAATTCTCCATAGTCTTTATTAAGTCAGAGTTGTGAAAGTATCACTGGATGTAGGAAATTAATCTTTGGAAGTAGGCATTAAAATGATACAACATCTAAGAATATGGAATAAAGAACAGAGATGATATTTAAAATGCTTTTCATAAAGACCCTACTTTATATTTAGCTAAGTAATATATGGAAAAATTGGCACCTTTCAACACAAGAGCAATTACTACCACTGTTACTACAAAGGCTGATGCTTGGCCAACACCCGCAGTGGAATTGAATTAATAGAATTGATGTGCAGCCTCGTTTGAAAAAAATATGAAGTTGCTTTTGGAGAAAAAAAATTATAGATTTGCATATTATTTCTAAAAATTTTTAGGTGGCTAAAAATAAACGTTACCTATTTCTGCTTTCTGCTACTGAAGACAGTTTTCTACAATAGCTCAAGACAAAATTACTAGGCATTTCACACTTGCTCAGAACAATGCAGCGATAAGAGCAAAGATGGGGGCACATTATAGATAAAACATGTAAGGATTGCTTACTGCATGCTAGCTCTGTGCTGGTCACATTCCATATGTTAACTCATTTAGTTCCTCAAAACAAATGCAGGTATTACTCTTATTTGATTTGGCATGTAGAAAACCAAGGCTTAGAGAAGGTAAGTAACTTGTTCAAAGTCACACACAACCAATATGTGGGACCCGGACTAGAACCCAGACACAGTCAAAGCTTTTTTCTCGCTCTTGTCTTCATTTTACCATGAAATAGTGCCATGACTGTCTCAAGAATGGGTGGCTCTTTTGGCCACCTGCCATTTCATCACTGTCATTTAATTCAATTTTGCTGTTTAGCAATTTGTATGCTGAGGAGATCTCTAATTCTTGGGCAGAATCCTTGGTACCTTCTACTAACTTCAATTATACACCCATTATTATGAATAGATGGTTGTAAAAAAACACTGGAAAAGATGAAGATGATGAGAAGTTAAATGCTACATACTCTCCTTTCTGGAATAGAGGAGACAGGAATGTTTCATATCACCAACTCCCTTGTTCCCAGAATAATATTGTTACTGAATAAAAAAGTGAAATCATACACTTTGTAATATTTTCATGTTTTCTCTGTATTCACAATGGAAACCAACCACAGTCAGTAAGGTGCAGTAATACTAATTTACATACGTATGTAATTATGTACATAAGCATACATATATATTTAGATAGATTGATAGATGAGGTTTATAGGCTTTAGCGAGGATGAAGGAGGACATTTTATGCAAGCTAATTGCAGGAGGGAATTGTTTATTGAACCTGACACTGAAGCCCAAATTTCTCCCTGCAAAGCAATGAAGTCTGGAATTGTACATGTAAGTAGCAGCAATAGCAGAAGCAGCAGCTGACATGTTAGCAACAATCTATGGGCCACACCAAGTGCTTAGTGCTTTAGCTTCACCATCTCATTCCCATCCTCGCCTTATAGATGAGTGAATTTAGTGAGATTAAGAACTCTCAGAAACATGGATCCAACCATACTGCCCATCAGAGCTGGACTGATTAAAATAAAAGGGGGGTACATATTCACAATGGAATATTATATAGCCATAAAGAAGAACAAACATATGGGCTTCGCAGCAACCTGGATGGATTTAGAGTCTATCGTACACAGTGATCTATCACAGAAACAAAGAACAGAGTACCATATGTTCTCACTCATAAGCAGACCTTGAAGAATTGTCATAATACTATAGGAAAGGGATTGGCAGTTGAGGGAAACTGCTGGGAAGGGCCGATGGGGCACACCTCATCAACTGCATAATGAACATTTGTATACCTAACTCTGAATCGTACCCCACATATTTTAAATAGAAAATTTAAAAGTTAAAAAAAAAAAAAAGAACAGAGTCTTCACAGGTCCGGACCTTATATAATCCCTGGTCTAGCGGATTTAGGAGCTTGGACTCTTAGCTCCTGTACCATGCTGCCCTCAGCCATCCACTACCAAATATTGGCATATTGACCCTATATACTTTCTTTGGGTTCTCCTCTCTCCCTCGTCTGCTCCAAAAAGCCTCTGAAAAGGTTCTTGAAGAAAAATTTCCTTCTGCCACTATTTATTTTTTATTTTTACTGAGAAGCAGTCAAATCTGTTGGGGCTCATCACAGCCATCAGCCATGCACTGCAACTTGATGTCAAGGTGCGCTACTGAAATACCACCTGCATGTGTTTTTGTGAATGGTGTCGACCCAGTCTGGGCTTCTTAGGAACACCTGCTACTAGCCTGCAGTGCCAATGGCTTTGTCATTGGCTTCCAAAAGCAGTAACTTGCTGAGTTGGGTAATTTTTTCCTTCTAACCCAGCAGAAAAGAGTAGGACATAGGTAGAAAATATACCAATTTTTTTGATGCATCCAAAGTACTTGCCCAATCTTAGTAAAATGGAATGAGAGACCTGTGTATACATTAATATATTTCTATATATCACAAAGAAAGGTTGGTGCTGGCTTCTTCCTGATTCTACAAAATTGATGATTATTGGATGCTGCCAAATTGATGAGATAACATAGTTTGGGTGTGACTTTAAAATCACTCAAAAAAAAAAACCCTCGAAAAATAAACCAATTTAAAAAAAGATGTGTACATGGTACCAAATTACTTACTTTATTAGAACACTTAAAAGCCAACAACTTGAGTTAACTTGGGTACTCCATGATGGATTAAAAAAAACATGTTTTCTTTCTTTGTATAACTGAATTGTTCTTTTCTGGCTCCAGATTCAGCTATCGGAGTAGTGAAATAAGTGTCTTGCAGATTCATGGAAACTACTTTCCTTGAAACATAGAGTAGAGTGCTCTGCAGGAGGAGTGGACACAGAACCCCCAAAGTAAGGTTTGTCTTAGCAGAGCCAAAGAAGTAGTTTCTGCCAGGCTTGGCGAGAGCAGCTCTGCCCTCTGGTGTGGGTTCCGCAGGAAGGGATCTGGCTAGCAAAGCCATACACTCAGGTTCTAATTATAGCTGTGCCACTACCTAGTTCTGTGCTCCAGTGGAAACCACTTAACTCTCTGACTCTCACCCTCACCATCTCTCAAATGAGAGGTTCGCATGAAATGACACTTAAGGCCTTCTGACTTAAAAAATCTGACAACCCTTTTTCTCACCATCCATCTGCTGAAGTCTCATGTGGAGTTCTAGTTTGTGAAGGTCTGTGAAGCCTTTGTAAACATTTCAACTTAGAAAATAACCAATTTTACATGTCAACCCATTGTGCATTTTTCCTGAAAGAGAATCTTATTGCCATTAATCATTTTTTAAAAAAAATTAAATCTGTCCTCCAGTATTTCATTTCCTCTGGAGAGACGCATATAACTTTGTGAATGAAGCACAGACCTTAAATTGCAAAGGAAGCTTCACCAATATTTCCACCTGGACGTATATAATATGATCAAATAGGCCGGGCTCAGTAGCTCAGCCTGTAATCCCAGTACTTTGGGGGGCAGAGGCAAGTGGATTGCCTGAGCCCGCAGGTTTGAGACCAGCCCAGGCAACTAGGTGAGACCTTGTCTCTTCAATAAATAAAAAATTAGTGGGGGTAGCACACACCTGTAGTTCTGGCTACTTGGAAGGCTGAGGCAGAAGGATCGCCTGAGCCCAGCAGGTTGACACTGGGGTGACTATGAGCACACCACTGCACTCCAGTCTGGGTGATGGAGTGTGACTCCAACTCAAAGAAAAAAAAAGATCAAATATATGATATGGAAGACTGTATAAAATGCTTATTGATATGAATGAGAAACTTAGCATGTTTGGTTATGGAAAAAAGCAACACCAGGCAAAAATTAGTAAGGCCTGGCATTGTGTTGTGTTTTTCTCTAAATAATTAGACTAGTATTTGACACTTACACATCTACAGAAGCATTACATGAGCTGCTTATTTTGATTATAAATTACATCTTTTTGCTGTTTCCTGTGTTACTCTGAAGTCTTGCCTTCCAAATACCTTCTGAATTATTGCCTGCCACTCATGTTGGATTCACACATGCAATGTTTCTTGTGGAAGAACTTTAAATACTATATATACCTCTGCTGTTTGCATATTTAGAGATACAGAATTCTGTAATACATGTTACTTTTAAGTATATACACATGATCTCTTTTATATGTAGACTTTTTGACTGATGAAAAACTTAATTCTGTTGTATCCATGGCACTTCCCTCTGAGTAAAACCTCACAGAATTTGGAGGAAAAATCTGCTCCTTGATAAATATTTTTCAGAGACAATAGCTGCTTTTCTGGTTGTGAAAGGCAAACTGAAACCATACTTAAAAGAGAAAACAGTGGGCCAGTAGAGCAACATCTTATACTCAAAAAATACATGCAAATTTAAACAGAGAACTTTTTTAAAAAATAGAGGCGAGAGGAGTTTTTTTTTCTTTTTTGGCAGTTTTTTTTTTTTTTTGCCTTTTTTTGTTTTTGTTTTTTAATATAAAAAGCCCTTCACAGTAAAAGCTTTTTTCTTTTCCCCCAAGAGGTTTAGAACTGTATAGAGATAGTTACATACACGGGCATCTCAAATGAGAGGGCAGCATACATACATGTAATTGGTTGCTTTTTTCTTTCCCTCGGCAGTCTGTAAAAAATGTGAAAATGCTCCTGCTCTGCCTAGCCATTAAAAGGCAGTGGCTGCACCATACTGTGATTTGGAAGCTGAAGAAAATGGCCAGAACTGACTGATATCTGATAAACAGTAACAGGAGTCAGTTTATTGCACCAATCGTTAAATAATGGTGCTGATTATAAGGCTGCTAACTGCAGATGCTGTAATTGTCTGTCATAAATCTTAGTCATTTGTGACAGGAGCACAATGAAAGGGAGCATCTGCTTGAGGGCAAATGACTTCTGATAAATATCAGCTCTACGAAAATGTACTTGGATGTGTCTCAATATTTTGGAGAGCCATTCATGTTGCTTCCACAAATGTGAAGTTATTATTGGTTTGTATTGATTTTGCCACCCTTTTTTTTTTTAAAGAGACAGAGAGTGACTCAAGGTTGAGTTGAATAGCATCTCAGCTCTTTATCTGATCTACTCATTTCTCTCAAATGCATGTTTGAGTGAAAAAAAATAATTGCACTTTTTTCAGTAGATTGCTGTTCAGAAACACAGCCTGGGAAATTCAATATGCAGCCTATAAAAAAAAATAACAAAAGCCAACATTTGCTGAAGGGGGAGGGAACGCATTTGGATTTTTACAAAGGTTATTTTTCAGAAAAGATTTTAAGTCTTAAAATGCCAGTCTCTAATGAATTTTAACTGCATGGAAATAAATTTTATGTTCTATTATGCCTGTAGAAAAATATTCAATATTATCATATTCATTATAAAAATTACCTGAATAATAAAAGCTATGCAACAAGGACTTCTTTAAGTTAAAAAAAAAAACTTGAGAAAAGTTAGTATTACATAAAACTAATATCCATGTTTTAGAAACAGCTGTTTTTCTCTAAAACATTTATTTCATATTAAACATTTAGTTGCTGCATCAAGGACAGCTTAGAAAAAAAGTACAAGACAAATAGAATGCAGAAATTTTGTCTTGTGTTGAGCTCAAACTTAAACATGTGATTTGACGATTGGTGAGAATTATTATTAATAAGTGCAGTTTTTACTGTTTATAACTATTTACGGTTACCAGAGATATGGGGCTCTTAACAAATCTTTCCATGTAAAGAAAGTAAATGTTCTGGGCAGTTGTTGAATTTGAGAGAGTCCTATTGAGTGGTCCAGCAAAGGGTTAGGGTATGGGTCTGAGGGGAAGTGAGGACACACCACAGAAGGGGGGTGGTGCTCAGAGAGGGATCAAAGAACAACTTTCATGCAAGCTGCCTACAGCCTTTTTTGAACTGCTTTGCTTCTATTTATAGTTCAGTGCCTCAGGCTAAAATACCCGGATAAAGTTGTCCATACATCCAGAGAACAAAGACTCTAGGGACTGTCACAGTGACAGTATTTACTGCTGCACCATCTTATTCACAAGGAGATATAGATATACTTTTCTAAAAGGTCGACTCAGACTTTCCCTTGTGTCCTTCGCCGTAAATGGACTTGAGTTCACTGAACTCTCTAATGGCTCTAATAATTATAGATACCCAGGGCTTCATGGTAACAGTGCCCAGGATGTGGGACTACCTTTAATTAAAGGTTCCTTTAAAACAATGTCCCCCTGGTATTATCGTACTAAATTTCCTGGGAGATTATCTAAAACAGAGAGTGCTCTATATTGACCCTAATTTTTAGAAAGACACATTTTGGCAAGAAAGGTAGTTTTGGTTGATCTCTTAAATAAATAGGAAAATACGTTCTAAATCTCAACTTGGCATAAAGACATGAGAGGGTGATATAAAGAACAACAGTACATTTTAAAGTCAGACCAAACTGGATTTGATCCCTAGCTCTACAAAGCAAATTCTTAAGCTTATCCTCCATTTTTACAAAAGCACTATTTCTACTAATACTAGGATTGTAAGATGTCATATCTATAAATCATTTGATACAATTCTTGACACAAAGGAGACATGCAATAAATAGCTATGGTTATTGTTGATTACAATTTTATTAATATTGTCCATTTATTAATTTGTATACATATTAATAACATTTGCATGCTTGTCTGGGTTTGCATTTGCACATGATTTTAATTCTCTCAATTTTAACTTGTGATTTATCTCTTTCTCCTGGAAAGAAACTGCTGGGAAACTTAGATAAACTGTGTTTCTATTTCTATGAGTATTTTTCCATGAGTAAGTAGAAATAAAGCAAATATGTGTTAAATACCTAAGTCTGTTGTCCTGGGGTTGTAGATGACAAAAGAGGTTCAAGGGAAAAGCGCTAACATTCATCCCTGCTTTCACAGAGCTTGCTGTACTGTTGGGAAAAAAAAAACTAGCAGTTAATAATACATGAGTTGTCTCCTGTGTATGAATGAGTACGGTGCGCAATAGACATTTAGAAGGAGCCAGAGTAATTAGCGAAGGGACCTGAGCTAGGCTTTTATGGCCCAATGTGAACTGGATAAGTCTAGTCAGCTGACTTCAGTGAGCCCAACAGCATGAGCAGACCTGAGTATGACATATGACATAGGGAATGAGCATGACAAATTTGGAAGACACTTGAAATAAAGCAGAGACTGTGTGCTGGGGCATAGTGGGAAATAAATGAAGCTGAATGGGTGGAGGCCCCAGTAATGGTGTTATATTACTTGGATCATTAATTTCTAGCACTTATTAACTCTATCTATGGTCAGGCACTAAACTAAGTTCTTTCATGCGTGACTTAAACTAAAATCAACAGCAAGCCCACAAGATAGTAATATTATTATTCTCACTATTCAGGCAAAGGAATTAAAGCTTCGTAAGTTTAAACAAGAGTCAGTGAGGTGTGATGGTTAAGAATATCAATGCTGTAGCTGAACTGTCTGGGTTTGAATCTTAGCTTTACTAATTACCACCTGTGTGGCCTTGGACGATGGCTCATCCTTTATGTTTCTGTTTCTTCACCAGTAAAATAGGAATGATAACAGTACTCAGCTCATAGGTTATTGTTAGGATCTGATGAGTGTATATATATATATATGAATTATATATATGAATGTATATATATATGAATGTATATATACATATATGAGTATATATGTTTAAATGAGTATGTGTACTATATATATCCTTTAGACTACTTCTCACTATATAGTCATGTGTTATATAAGTGTTTGTACTTAAGTGAATAACACATAGATATCAATTTTGTGAAAGACACAAAGAATCTTTATATGACTCTTTTATATGTTGACCATCAGTGAAAGCTGAGATAATAACATACATAAGTACTGTATATTCATTATAGGAAAAGTAGAATACACAGATAATTTAAAATGTTTAATTATCCTATTTCTCACATTATTATTTTGTTATATGTTTTTCAGAATGCGTATTTATAAACATATATACATGTAAATATATGTCTTATAACCTTGTTTTTC
Organism: Tarsius wallacei; assembly: GCA_963574415.1. Lineage (NCBI taxonomy): Eukaryota > Metazoa > Chordata > Mammalia > Primates > Tarsiidae > Tarsius > Tarsius wallacei. Next base: position 9,240 of record CAUYQG010028267.1, on the reverse strand, counting down.
ATTTTAAAATACCTAGAAACATCTTGCTATGCCAATAAATACAGGAACCTTATAATTTATAATGGTCAAAAAATAAGCTGATATGTATGCAGCATACATAATTGAACAAACCACCTGCATTTATAGGCTATTTCTAATTTCTTTTTGCTATTTTAAACATTGTGCAATAAATAACCTCATTAATTTATGGAATTATTTCCTTAGGATAATTCCTAGAAGTGTAAATCCTGAGACAAAGTTATGACCATTTGTCAGAGGTATTATGTATATATAATATATATTGCCAAATCACCCTTCAGAAAATGTTAACAAACACCATAAGAAAGGGATTGGTAGTTGCAGGATACTGACAGGGTGTCGGAGGGGGGAACATAATATAACATCAGTAAGGGTACCTGATCTCAAACCAGGAGAAGTGGGGACCAAAGGGAGGCCCAAGCTTTACCTGTATGATGACTGCTTGTATGCTTAGTCCTGAATTATACCCCCATCTTTAAAATTAAAAAAAAAGAAAATGTTAAGAATTTGCGGTTATATCAGCACTGTATGAGAATTCCCACCTCCCATCCTTAATCCAGGCTAACAGTGGTTACTGTCCATCTTTACAATATTTTCAAATTTAATAGGTGAAATGCCTTGCTGTCATTTGAAATTACATATTACTACTAGTACTTCAATTATGCTTATCAAAGGTTTATGTTTTTATAAATTTTGTTTGTTATTTCTGTCCAGTTTTTAAAAAGTTGAGGGATTTTATTAAAAAGAAGTTTTCACAATTATGATAGAAGTATTCTATCTCACATATTTTGAAAATATGGATATAATATACTTTGGTGAAAGTTTGAAAAGGGGAGAAGTAAATGAGTTTGCATCTACCGGGATGTTAATGAGACTTTTTCTAAACTTCAGATCTGAGTGTTTTAGTCTATTTTGTGTTGCTTTAACAGAATACCTAAAACTGGATAATTGATAAGGAACAGAGACTTATTTGTAATAGTTCAGGAGGCTGAAAGTCCACGGTTGAAAGGCCCACCTTTGGTGAGGGCCTTCTTGCTACATTATCCGGCAGAAGGCAGAAGGGCAAGAGAACTTGTGAGAGAGACGGGGAAGGGTACCAAACTTTTATCAGGAACCTAACTAATCCACTCCCCAGATAACCACCTCATCCATTCATAAGGGCAGAGCCCTGGTGACCTAATCACCTCTTGAAGGTTTCACCTCTCAACTCTGTTGCATTGGGGATTAAGTTTCCAATACATGAACCTTGTGGGCACATTCAAATCATAGCACTGAACATATTCTACTTTTGTTTTAAGAACTTCTGATAACTTCCCCTGGCCATGGAATAAAGTCTCCATTTTATAACTTGGCATATGCGATCCACCATGACTTGGTTTCAATTGACCTTTACGCCTCTTCCCTCAACACTTTCTCATGAGAGCTGATTTTGCAAATCTCTTTCCAAGTCCACATTCAGTGAAGTCATGTTGGTAGCTTAAAATTAGAGTTGGCAGGGGGATTTTCACCATGGAAACTGGCAAACTCTACAAATCGGACTTTTTTCCTTGAGACTCAATTATTAAATATTTACCAGCATCCACTACCTGTACTCTTGTCTCCAGGCACCTTAAACTTCTTGGCACTCCTGATTCAGAGCAGTACTAAGACATCTACTAGGTCTGACTATTAAGTATGTAAACTCATCTAGGAAAAGTGCTAAGTACTACATACCTCATTGCTGAGTATCACTACAGTTACCTTTGAAGTGCTCCCTTGTGAAGCTATGCATTGATACCAGCACCTAGTCCACTTTTCAGAGCAATTCTAAAACTCTTTTTCTGGAATGGCCTTTAGCGCTGTCATCATATTACCTTTGATGTTCTGACTGTCATCAAAATGTCTTCTTTTCACTATTTCCTTTATCTTTGGGTAAAGAAAAAAGTCACTGGGGACCAGATCAGGTGACCAAGAAGGGTGTTCCTATACAGTTATTTGCTTACTGGCTAAAAACTCCCTCGCAGACAGTGCTGTGTGAACTGGTGCATTGTTGTGATGCAAGAGCTCCTTTGGTACTATTTTTGCACACACCTTTCTAATGCCAAGATTATCAGTTAAGATTTTCCTGACTGTTTCTTTATCGATCTTTGTTTGGTCTGCCATGCTTCTCAGTCAGTCAGCAATTTTGACACATAATTTGATGAATTTTTGCAATATTTTTGTCAGTTCTGCTCATTACTGGCCATCCTGTCCTCTTTTCATCAGTGACGCTTTCTCTCCCCTCAGAAAAACGTTTAATCTATTTGTACACTGCTGTTTTTTTTCATGACATTATCCCCATAAACTTGGACTAACATGTCTCTGATTTCACTTCCACTCTTGCCAAGTTTAAAAAGAAATTTAACGTTTGTTTCTTGCTCTAATTCAAGCTCCGATGTTCTCGCAATGGCACACAAAAACATGCAACAATGATCATGAGTATTACTCAGCAAGACACTGCCACGTGTCAACAAGAACACAGCTGTGAGACACTGACATACCAAGGTTATGAAACCTTACCAAATTATTTTTACAGTGCTGCTAACATAAACACATGGTGGCAAGTTCACAAACGTAATTGTCATATCCTGTAGGCACCCCAGTCAGGGTAATGACCAGTTGCCCATCGACACTTATTAGCAATATGTGGGAGAGGCTGAAGAGTAGCTCTCTAGTGGAATGCTCAGCCTCTCTACTATGCTCTGACCAACTCAGTCCAGGCCCCAAATTGACCACTCTACGCAGTCACACAAAACTCTGCTGCAAATTAACTGATCTTTTTTTTAAATGAAGCCTTTGATGTGATCTTTGAGAGTCTAACCATTTCCTCATTCTTTCCCCCAAGTGGGTTGTCAAAGTAGTTCCTTAAGTCAGATTTAGTCCTTTCCTTGAGGGGAATTGTGCTTAATACAATTTTTTTCATCTTATCTTAGTTCCCATTATAATATAAGGTCTAAGGCAACAACATGAATAACCCAGTCTTTAACCTAAATCTGCCTTTAAGATGCCTTCCTAGCTGGGCCCGGTGGTTCGCACCTGTAATTGCAGCACTTTGAAAGGCAGAGGTGGGAGGATCACTTGAACCCAAGAGTTCAAGACCAACCTGGACAAAGTAGCGAGATCTCATCTCTTTAAAAAAAAAAATCGGAAAAATTAGCTGGGCGTGGTGGCACACGCCTGTAGTCTCAACTGCTTGGAAGGCTGAAGTAGAAGGAATCACCTGATCCTAGAATGCTGAAGAAAAAAAATGTTTTCCTTTTCTCCTCTGTGCTTAGGTACACATGTTCTTGTTTCTAGTCATGTCTCCTTGCCCACCTGGTTGATGTGTTACTTCCTCTATGGACCCTCCAGACAGTATGCTTTGCTTCATCTGTACCCAACAGTTCTTAAAAATAATAGCACTTATCACCATGAGCTATGCCAAGCAATGACACTGTATGCTCACCAAAGAAGCTTACACAGTTATTTTCAGATCATGCTTGGCTGAATGGGTGCTCTCAAGGAGACAACCACTAAGGAAGTCGTATTAAGGTGAGTGAGTATTTTGGCAGCAGTGTGCATGATGACCGGAAAAAAAAAGTCCACGATTAAGAACACTGGTTAGGTTGGTAACATTTTGTGGTGAGCATCACCTAGTCTTGAGGGGTGGTGAGCCCCTGGAAGTGGTTGCTAGTAATGAGAATAGAAAGAAAAAGCAGAAATGAGACATTTTGGGCAAGGAATGATGGAACTTGGTGAAAGATGAAGAAAGACTAGACAAAATTTAAAATGTCTTTAAGCTTCTATTTGGTAGATATTTAGAACATATATTGGAGTCATCTGCACACAGTCACAAATTCTCAAGGAAGATAATCTAAAAGGTAGAAAAGAAAAAAAAGTTGAGTGTTAGGAAAACTTCTACATCTGTGAGGGATAGAAAAGGGGTGTAGAAAAGGAGAAAGAAGAAGGGGTTAATGAATTAGAACAAGAACTTGAAAATTGTAGTATCCCAAGAGGTGGAAAAGAGAGTTTTAAAGAACGTTTCAAAATTTTAAAAGATGAATCAATATACTTTCAAAGGAAAAAGAGAAGTGAAGAAGCAGAAAGACTAAGAAAATCATCAATGGGTTTGGCAAGAGGGAGATCACTAGTAATATTAGAACTGTTTTCCTCAGAGTAGTAGAACAGTGCAACACCACTGCACCATGACTCAGTGGATCCAGTTCAAATTCTGTGCCAATAACTGGCTGTGTTTACCTTGGAAAAAATGTCATGATCATCGAAAAATTCAGTTTCTTCATTTATAAAATGGAAATAATTTTTGTCCTGTTTATTTTATATGGTTATTGTGAAGTTCAAAAGGATGATATTATGAAAGTATTTTGCAAACTAAGTTTTCAATGTGACAGAATTCCATTACTACAGTCATAATCAGAGCCAGAGGGAAGCAAGAAGTAGGATGGTTAATGAATACAAAGGTAAAAAATGGCAAGAAAAAAAGGAGTTATTGTGCAGCAGCTAGAAGAAGAAATAGCATTTAATGAAGCATTTGTTTACTTTCTTTGAAGGCAGGAGAGCTCTGGGGTATGGCTGAAGATGGAAGGGAAGACTTTCAATCTGGAGGAGGGGTGACTAGGGCCCACTAGGTAAATAAAGAGCATGATTTTTTTTTAACTAAAAACCAGAAACCTCTTCCTCTGAGACTGGTGGGAAGGTTGAGACCCAGATATAGAGAAAAAGAATTGTCAAAAGGAAAATGGAATGAAGTTGCTCTTGTGGGACACTCAAAGTATATGCTCAACAGAGAAGGGAAGGCTATGGAAGGGGAATTAGGGAGAAGGTGATGAGATCCGGACAGAGACTTAGGAGACGAAAGCATTGTTTGAATGACTGCTGTGGCATCATCATCTTATTTCGTCAACTACAGTATTCAGTCCCTTTAGAGGAATTGCAGAATCTAATGTCCATGATCTGCACCCTACCTCATCACTGGCTGTTGGCTCAGTCCAAGTAGCACAACATGACTTAACAGGAAAAGGAGTGATGCTTCTCCACAGTTGGATTAGGTAATAAATATGATTACTTCGTTTTCTGAACTGAATATTGGAGTACATGGTTGGTTACAGGATTTATACATATTTTTTTTTCTTGAGAAGTCATGTGGGAGGTGAAGTCTGTACACTCAAATGTTGGATTCTCCAGTAAATTTGCATCGTTTATAAGGTGAAAGGGAGAGCCCCCTTTGAAAATCAGAACTGTCTAGGAATATGAATCATATGATCGACAAATACCTTTGGTGACTTCCATCTTTGATATCATGGAACTTATATTAAGATGTGAAAGTATAAGAAAGGGATGAGATAATCATGTGCTTCTGTTCCAGCGTGGTCATTATTGGCTGAAACTGAGTCATGGCTACTTTATAAATGACTTGTCTTCCGTAGGCTGCCACAGTTTCTACCATTCCCATTGATCTGTCAGATAATGAAGCTGAGGATCAGTTATTAAAAATCACACAGGCATCTTTTCTTTTCTTTTTCTTTATTCCAATAGCTTTAGGGGTTGCAAGTGTATAGTGGTGATGAAGTCTGGGCTTTACGTGTACCCACCATTCCCACTTTTGCATATTATACCCAATAGGTGATTTTTTTTCCATTCACTCCTTCCCCTCCTCCCCTGTCTGAATCTCCAATGTTTATCATATCATTCTATATGCCTTTGCAAATCCTTAGTTTAGCTCCCACTTATACATGATAGCATGCAGTGTTTGGATTTCCTTTTTTGAGTTAGTTCGCTTAGGATAATGTTCTCCAATTCCATCCAAGTTGCTGCAAAAGACGTTCTCATTCTTTTTGATGACTGAATAGTATTCCATAGTGTTTACATACACCACATTTTCATTATCACTGATTGGTTGATGGAAATTTAGGTTGATTCCACATCTTTGCAATTGTGAATTATGCTGCAATGAACATGTGGGTTTATATAACAATCTCTGTTTCTCTGGGGAGATGCCTAGTAGTGGGATTGCTGGATAAAGTGGTAGATCTACTTTTAGTACTTTGAGAAATATCCTTACCAATTTCCATAGAGGTGGTACTAATTTACACTCCCACCAACAGTGTATAAGTGTTCCCTTTTCTCTGCATCTGTGCCAGTATCTATTGCTTTCAATTTTTAATAATGACCATTCTGAATGGTGTAAAGTGGTATCTCAGTGTGGTTTTAATTTGCATTTCCCTGATGGTTAGTTATGTTGAGCATTTTTTTATATGCTTGTTGGCCATTTGTATATCTTTTTTTGAGAGATGTCTGTTCATATCACTTGCCCACTTTTTAATGGTGTTATTTGTCTTTTTTCTTGTTGATTTGTTTGAGTAATTTGTAAATTTGGGATATTAGCTTTGTCAGATTCATAGTTTGTGAATATCTTCTCCCATTCTGGTTTGCTTATTTGCTCTGCTGGTTATTTCTTTTGCAGTTCTGAAGCTTTTTAGTTTTAAAAAATCGCACTTAGTAATTTTTGTTTTTGTTGCATTTGCTTTTGGGGTTTAAGCCTTACATTCTTTGCCTAGGCCAATGTTCAGAAGGGTTTTTTCTAGGTTTTCTTCTAGGATTTTTATGGTTTCAGGTCTGACATTTAAGTCTTTATCTATCTTGAGTTAATTTTTGCATATGGGGAAAGATAGAGATCAAATTTCATTTTTCTGCATGTAGCTATCCAGTTTTCCCAGCACCATTTGTTGAATAGAGTGTCCTTCCCCCAGTGTATGTTTTTGTCTGCTTTGTTAAAGATCAGTAGGTTGTAGTATTTAGTGTTTTTGTCAGAATTCTCTATTCTGTTCCATTGGTCCATGTGTCTGCTCTTGTACCATGCTATTCTGGTTTCTGCAGCTGTAGTATAATGTGATGGTAATGTGATGATGCCTTCAACTTTGTTTTTTTTTTTTTTTTTTTGCTTAGGATTACTTTGGGTATTCTGGCTCTCTTTTGGTTCCATATGAATTTTAGGATTGTTTCTTTCTAATACTGCAAACAATGGCATTTTTCATTTGATAGATATTGCATTGACTCAGGATTACTTTGGATCATATGGTCATTTTATTTTATTTTATTTTTTCAGGTCAAAATGCTGATCTATTTATTTGTGAAATAAAAAGTTAAGTTACTACATTTTCATTTTGTTTTATGCAGGAGTAGGCAACGAATGAAGCTAAGAAACAAGCCAACTAAAATCTGATGATAAAAATCAGAACTGAATAAATAGTCAAAGTAGTCCTAAACAAACAAAAAGCACAAAGCTAGAGGCATCACACTATCTGATTTCAAAATATACTACAAAGCCATAGTAATCAAAACAACATGATAATTGGCTTAAAACCAGACATACGTATCAATGGAACACAATGTAAAGCCCAAAAATAAGTCCACAAATTTATAGGCCATTGATCTTTGACAAAGATGCCAAGAACATACATTAGGGAAAGAAAGTGCTCCTCAATAAATTGTGATGAGAAAACTGAATATCCACATGCAGAAAAATGAAATTGAACCTTTATCTCACATCACATACAAAAATCAATTCAAAATGAATCAAAGACCCAACTGTAAATTGGGCAACCCCCTCAGGTCCTCTTCAGTTGTGGGAACTTTTCTGTTCTCTCAATAAATCCTGCTTAAAAAAAAAAAGAAAGGAACCGTAAATTACTATAAGAAAACAGAAGAAAAACCTTCTTTTTATATTTTTAATTTTAATGTGGGGTACAATCAGGGTTAGGTATGAAAATGTTCATTATGTAGGTACCCTTGTAGATGAGGTGTGAATTTCCCACTACTGCCAGTCCTGCCCCACCCACCCACTCCTGACAGTTTTCCTACTACTGCCAATCCCTTTCTTATAGTATTTTGACAATTACTCAAGGTCCACAGTTCTTTGTTTCTGTGATAGATTACTCAGTATTAGAGACTCTGAGTTCATGCAAGTTGATGCAAAGTTCACAATTTTGTCCTTCTTTATGGCTGCATAATATACTATTGTGTATATGTACCACTTTTTTTTTATCCAGTCCTTTTTTGATGACAGTATGGTTGGTTCCATGTTTTTGCTATTGTGAATAATTAATGCTGCACTAAACATGAGTGTGCATGTATCTGTTTCCTTTTTTTTTTTTTTAGAAAGCAGGATTTATTGAGAGGACAGAAAGAAAAGCTTCCACAGTGGGAGGGGACCTGAAGGCATTGCCTGCATGTATCTTTTTTGTAGAGTGATTTGAGTTCCTCTGGGTATATTACCAGTAGGGGGATTGCAGGGTCATATGGAAGGTTGATTTTTAGATCTTTTAGGAATTGCCAAACTGTTTTCTACAGAGGTTGTTCTAGTTTACACTCCCAGCAACAGTGTAGGAGTGTTTCCCTTTTTACCACATCCTCTCCAGCATCCGTTGTTTTTTGAGTTATTGATGATGGTCATCCTGACTGGAGTTAGGTGTTATCTCAGTATGGTTTTAATTTGCATTTCTTTGATGACTAGTGAGGCTGAGCATTTTTTCACATATCTATTGGCTAATCATATGTCTTCTTTTGAGAAGTGTCTATTCATATATTTTGCCCACTTTGTAATGGGGTTGTTTGGTTTTTTCTTTTTGGCACATTTGAGTTCCTTATAGATCCTGAATATTAGACCTTTGTCAGATATACAGTTGGCAAATATTTTTTCCCAGTCTGTGGGCTGTCTCCCCGTTCTCTTCATGGTTTCTTTGGCTTTGCAGAAGCTTGTCAGTTTGATGAGGGCCCACTTGTGTATCTTATTTCTATGGCATGGTTATTTGGGGTGTTGATCAGGAATTGGTTGCCAATTCCAATTTTCATAAGGGCATCTCTTGCATTTTCCAAGGTTCTTATAGTTTGAGGTTTTACATTTAGGTCTCAGGATATAAAATAATTGTGCAAAAGGCAGTCGCATTCCTACACACCAACAATAAACAAACAGAAACCCAAATAAAGAGTGGATTGCCTGAGCCCGCGGGTTCGAGACCCGCCTGGGCAAACAAGACCTCATCTCTACAATAAATCAAAAAATTAGCCGGGCATGGTAGCGCGCACCTGTAGTTCCAGCTACTTGGAAGGCTGAGGCGGAAGGATCGCCGGAGCCCAGCAGGTTGAGGCTGCGGTGGCCGGGAGCGGCCACTGCACTCCAGTCTGGGCGACAGAGTGAGACTCCAACTC
>CAUYQG010028265.1:0-15382 GCA_963574415.1 Tarsius wallacei | reverse complement strand
CCATCTAACCAAATCATCATCATATGCACCTGTATAAGGAAGAGGAGGATCAAGCCAAGATAAATTTTCCATACTACTTTTGCCTCTAGGGGTCCACGAAATTTTGTCACTAATTTTATGTCCTACATGAAAACCTGCTTTTACAGTAGGCAGGGGCTTTACATTATTATTTTTATTTCTTAATGCTTCTGATTTATGACTAGATGGGGGATAGTGAAATCTGAAATTACTTGTTTGTATAGGAGTCTCAGTTTCAATCATTTCTCAATACCATGATTTTAATATAAAATCCTTAAAAGTTTCATTTGCCTTGCAGTTAGTAATGCACTTTTTATCAGGAACTGTTACAGCAGTTGATGCTGTAACTTTCTGGGTCATGGTGATATTTTCTTTCATTATTTGCATTTCCTGAGGCATAGCCGGCATTGAGACTTTAACTTCATTGAGAATATTGTTATCCTTAACTTTAGGCACAATGTTTTCTCCCAGGGGGAGGCTGATATACATTATTCCCGAGAAACCCAAGCATAACATTATAATGGGGATAACTAGGCGACCATGAGTCACAGGGCAGCCATGAAGAACTTTCCTCAAGACTTTCTGTGGGGCTTTGCCAAACACATGGAACCCCACTGGGGCTTTGCCTTCCAGAGGGGTGTCTTCATTCAGTTCCCATGTTAAGTCCTGGATTGTCATGGCCTCCACCAGATCTTCCCCGGTAGGTTGTCTGACCTTTCTCTCTTGCTGCCTTTAGGTTTTTTCTTTTATATCTACTTTGTGTAAGCAAATTACTATGTGTTTAGGAGTTGGTCTTCTCATTTGATGTCTTGCAGGGGTTTTCTGAATCTCTTGTGCTTGAAGGAGCACATCTCTGACAAGATGAGGGAAGTTTTCTTGGATAATTTCATGGAATGCTTGTTCCAAGGTGGTCTGTCTCTCTATCTACCTCAGGAATGCCAATTAAGAGTAGGATTGGCATCTTGATATAATTGTACATTTCTTGGAGGCTTTGTTCCATCTTTTAAAGCTTCTTTTCTATGTTTTTAACTGTTTGGGTTAGTTCTATATTTTGGTTCTCAGACTCTGAGATTCTTTCCTCTGCTTGGTTAATTCTGCTTTCCATGTTTGTCAGCTTGTTATTTATTTCATTTACTGTATTCTTTATTGCCATCATCTCAGTTATCAACTTCTTCCTTCTCTCCTCTTGTATCTCCTCATTTCTGTTCATTCTCTTTATTAATATCTTGATATCTGGGTTTGTGGTTTGAGGCCAGTCATTCTAGGTGCTCTTCATTGTTTGAGTTCTGAAGTCTGTATTCTTAGGTACTGTCTTCCCAAGAGTCTGGATGGGGCCTGTGTTCTTCCTTTGGTTCTTCTTCATTTATGATGGCTTTCTCCTTCTTTAATTCTATTGCTCAGTGATAGGGGGATTGCTTTTGCTTCTGTTGGCTCAATCCCCTATTCTTCCTTATGTAGATGCTCTGGATTTGTTCAATTTTGAAGCCAGAGTGGGGTTGGGGAGCTGTGCTTTTTGCTGTTTTGAGATTTGATTAAGGTGTTATGGGGGGAGCTGTGATTCAGAAGCTGTCTGCAGATCACAGTGTCCACTGACTGGTGTGTGGGACCCTTGTATCCCACTTCCCTCCACCTTACAATCTGTCCATGTGGAGGGGGCATATATATGCCCCCCAGAGCAAAATGAGATAAGAAAAAGGAAAAGAACAGAAAAAGGAAGAAGGGAGATGAATAAACAAAGAAATAAAGAAAAAACCAAAAAAAAAAAAACCCAAGAAAAACAAACACATACACACACATAAAACAAACCAAAAAAACCCTGATGATGCACTCGTCCTCAAAAATATCCATATGCAAATAGAAAAACTAAATTAATAACAAAACATAACAAATGCAAAAACATAAAACCAGAAAACAAAAGAGTTCCCTCTGTGGCAGTTTCTGAAACTTCAAGTTTCTTTCCTTTCCCCACCCCATCTTTTTTTTGTTCTTTCTTTTTTTCTGGTGGGTCCCAAGCACCACCACTGATTTTGTCTGCCACCTTGGTAGGGAGCCGGCTCCAGTCTCCAGCCCCTCCCCTCCACTCTCAGTGCAGGCCAATGGGATTGCTTTCAGATGGGCCAGATGCCCCATGGACTGCTGGGAGAGAAGGGTGAATCAGATCCTGACTCACCCCAGCTTGTCTGCTAGTGCTGCTGCTGCTGCCAAATCTCCCACTCGATCAGATGTGTCTGTGCCTGGTCCAGTGTGGGGGTGGGGTGCCTGTCTGTGTGTCTGCTCCTGTTTCCTCTCTGGGCCAGTGATGGATGATCCCAGAGGGGGTGCCATAATCACCTCTGGGTCTTAGGTTGGAGGCTGAACAGAGTTGCTCTGGTGCAGGTCTCTGCCTGGCCCCATGACAGATAAAATGGAGACAGCCGGCATTTCCTCACTGGCAGTGGGGCTCAGTTCCAGAGTTCCTCTGCACGCCTTCTCCATGGTTTCCACTGCTAGTTCCCAGTCCACTGCTGCTTGTGGTTGAATGGGCCTGGTGTCAGGTGCTGAGGAGTGGCTGATCTCTGCTGCCTCCTTCCAAGAGACTCCCAAGAATCACTTCACACCTTTTTATACTTCATGGGGCACATGTTAGGATATGTTGTTTTAGAGTTTACTCCTTTTATAAGAATTGATTAGAAAAAATACAAAATATTATTTTTTTGTCCTCTTTTTTTAGTTGCAGTCTCACTGTTGCCCAGGGTGGAGTGCAGTGGCAAGTTCATGGCCACCACAGCCTTGACCTGTTGGGCTCAGGCGATCCTTCCACCTCAGTCTTCCAAGTAGCTGGAAGTACAGATGTGTGCCATTATGTGAGGCTAATTCTTTGACTTATTGTAGAGATGAAGTCTTGTTAAGTTGTGCTGGCTGGCCTCTAACCCCTGGGTTCAGATAATCCTCTCACCTCCACTTCCCAAAGTGCTAGGATTACAGTTGTGAGCCACCATGCCTGGCAAGAAAATATACAAAATATTGTTTAAAAAATATTAGTGATACGTTTGATCAATGGTCAATTTTCTATATGTGTTGGTTAAGAATTTCTCTTAACTGTCTAAGATAACCTTTAAAAGCTACTTTGTAAAGTCTTATCCCCAAGAAGGACAGGTTTTCTTTCAGCCCAATTTTTCCTCAGTGTGATTTCAAAGATAGTGAAAATGTACTGACCCTTGCTGATGTCCACAGTCTTGGTAATTAAATGTGATTTGGAAGGATAGATTAGAACCCAAAAGATCTCTTAGTAAATGGACATTGGGGAAGTATATGAGTCCTTAAATGAAGCTAGATTTATTTACAGATTTAAATAAAATCATAAATAATATTGTATAATATTATGAAGTAGGAGCTCTAAGAGCAACTACCCAAAGCTATACCGTTACCAGGAGTGTTCAGACCAGGAAAGCAGAGAAGACCTGGGGCAGACAACTAGGAAAGAAAACAGACCCTATCCTGTCCCTGGTCCTTGGAACATGTGTGGTGTTTCTAAATTCCAGGGAGGATACTGAACCTTCTCCTCAGTGTTCTGGTTCTCTTGCACCATCTGGAAGTGAAAGAAGAACTATCCAGGGTCCTGAGATCTGACAGGACAGCTCTAGTCCTGACCCATGAGATTATTTAGCCATTTCTGCAGATTATATACCAACGTGGTGCTATTCATCTATTTCCTATGAACTGTGAGCTTCGCACTGTTTCTAATCAGTATTTGGCAACTTTCAGGGTGGTACTGAGGCTATGTGGACTTTAGAATAAAATAGTTGAGGTCTTTGTCCCGGCACCATCACTTCCAGCTGTGAGATATTCAACATATCACTTAAATTCTCTGGGTCTCAGTTTTCTTTTCTGTATAATGAATACTATTATGTGCTCAAGAGAATGGTTTGAAGAATTTGAATGAATTTCTTAATGAATGTAAGGTGCTTAGCTCAGGTCCTGGCATCTAGTAGGCACATGACAAGTGATAATCAGATAATAATTATTTATGCATTCATTTATTTATATGACAATGTTTATAGAGCACCTGCTCTGTGAAAGGACCACGGAGGGCAAAGGTCAATAAGATATGCCTCTTGACCTATAGAAAGTCTCATTTTTAGTTGGGGAGATATAACTCAACTGTTTCACTCAGACTGTTGGAATCCAAATCACCTATTTGTAAAGTGTTAGAGTATATTCAATGGGGAAACTAAATTTTTTCTAAAAAGAAATTTCTTCTCTAAGCCTGAGAGTGTTTACATCCTGTTTTAGTCTATTTTAACCAAATCATCCAGAAAATAGTCATTGGGTGGCACCTTTTGGGTTGAAAGTCATCAATAGCCTATGTGGCTAGATAAGTAACTAGAGATGCTGTCTTGCTAGATTGTGACAGAGAATGACTCTGAGTGATATTGTGGTTGTAATGGAAAAGGCAGAATGTTAGAAGCCAGTTACAATCTGTGGGGATCAGGTATTGAATCTATATATTCAGCTTCGTTTGCTTTGTCTATCCTTCAGAATTGCTGTGAGGATCAAATCAAATGTGACAGTAAATGTTAGATGTAAAGTGCAATATCAGTAGAGTTGATATTACTTTTATTGAATATATTTTATGTTATATCATTTTTATGTGATATGTTTTAAAATAAGTTATCACAGATCTCAATTTTCTTGGATTCTTCACTATCATCATGACTTGACAACTAATTAGTCAAAACCATCCATGACAGTAGGCAGACTGATGCTACAAGGAGAAGTACCCTACACTATTACTGATTGTAATAGCAGAATCAAAACATTAAAAAAATTTCATGCTTTTAAGAACTCCTTGAAATCCAGTGTATTAGTTACAGATAAACAGATATAAGATGTGTGTGTGTGCGCATGCGCGCATGCACATGCATGCATATAGAGAGATTGATTGTAAGAAATTGGCTCATATGAATATGTAAACTGAGAAGTCCCAAGGTCTGGAGTTGGCAAGCTGGAGACCCAGAAGAGCCAATGGTGTAGTTCCAGTTTGAATCTGAAGGCCTGAGAACCAGGAAAGCTGCTAGTGTCTGTTCTAATTCCAAAGTTTTGAGACCCAAAAAGAGATGAGTTCCCGTTCAGTTAAAAGGCAGCCAATGTCCAAGTTCAAGGTAGCCAAGAGGGAAGTTTCCTCTTTTTTTTTTTTTTTTTTAAGTACGGTCACCTTTTTTGTTCTATTCAGGATTTCAATTGATTGGATGAGGTCCACCCATATAGGAAGTGCAATCTTCTCTACTTTATCTACAGATTTGAATGCTAATTTTCTTCAGAAATACCCTCACAAACACACCCAACATAATGTTTGACCACATGTCTGGGAACTACATGATCCAGTTAAGTGGACATACAAAATTAAGCCTCACCTTAAGTTTTGTTTTTGCTTATACAGAGGTGATTTTTTTCAGAGGTGGAATTATCATGGTTTTCTAGAACCTCTAAACTGAGTGGAATACAAAATGGTCTAGTTGTAAAGACAAATAATGACTCACTAAACAACAATTATAAAATAGCCCTTCTCAGTTTCAAATGAACAAGGGTATTTCATTTTTCAAAGCATTTGCTGTCCAAATAAACAGCCATTAGAGGGAGCTCTAGTTGTAGCTTAAAAACAAAATCATCTTCTCTGAATTGATGTTTACTTGGAACCCCAAGTTTCTATGTTTTAATAGAGACACAGAGAACATATATTTAAAAAACTACAAAACAAATGAAGTATCCTTTAATAACATTATTTTTTATATCTGAGTGGAATGAGACAAAACTTGCTCCATGGAATACAAGAGCCAAATGACGCAGAGACACAGCTGCATGAAATGGGAAAGGCACGGGGTTTGAGTTCCAGCCATGTCATCAGGTAGACCCTTGATCAATTGATTCTTTTCTCTTTTAGTCTAGTTCCTCTTTTGAACAATGAAGATAACAGAGATTAGTGTTTATCACATTGGAATCTGTGAACATTTCCTAGGGGATTGGAGAATTGTAGGGGAATTTAAAATTTTTTATGCATTTTCTTTTTTCAAAGACAACTATTTTGAAAATGTTACATTCCCAAAGCTGATGGTTTTGAAAGAATTATTTTAACCATATTCTCAGTCGTGTGGATGATACATTCAAAACCAGCTTCCACCGTGAGGTTTTAGGGCTGTGTTGGCATTTGTGTTGACAATTATGTTTGTACCGAGTGATCCCTGTCTTGAAGTGACAGCACTGAACTTTTAATATGTTGTTAAGTCTTTCTGGTTGACATTAGGTTGGTGTTGTCAAAATGACAACAGTTGACTTATTACCATTGTACTCATGTTATAAAGACAATTTTTTTCTTCAGCAAGGATAATATGCAATTGAAAACATTGTTGCAGAATAAGGTTTTAGAGTCATAAGTCATTTTGCGAACTGAGATTCTGATCTGACATAATGAAAATTATTGCAGAAGAGGAATGAACTTTGCTATTTTCATTTCTTGGACTTGAGAAAAGAACAGAATAATAATGTATAACTAATGCATCTGTGCAAACGAAAGCTGCATGGCAATATGGTGTGCTGAGTACACCACCTACAATGAAGAGTTTTGTGGTGGTCTAGAAGGAGAAAAGAAGTAGGAGATTGAGTCCTCACCTAGATGATAGACAAGCTGAACTAAAGAAACCTGGATCACAGTAGGCAGAAATATACCCATAAAAAGCAAAAGGCTCGTGCGAATCCTGCTTGTATGCTATCAACTCCAACAGCTTAGCAGCAGCAGTAGCTGTGAAATTTTTCAATACATTCTCATTATTTTGGACTGAACAATTTCATTGATTGGTTCATTACAATAACTGACCATTGTTAAACAAAAGATAGCAATGACTCAGCATGCTTAAAAATAAAACAAAATAGGCCAACAAGCAACAAAACAGAGAAAGAACTCAACAAATACATCTTTCTATTATTAAGCCAACATCAGTGTTTTAGCTTTAGCAAAACAGCACCTTCCATTACATTGAACTTGTTCATTTAAATTAAGTTTTGCTTCTGGACGATTATCCTGAAGGTGCAGCACATCCAGGGGAAAGGGCTAATTAGGTGTTTCACTTCAAGGCCCCTTGTTGCCCGTTGAAAGTCCACTTGGTGTGGCCTCAGGGGGTTCTTGTTCTCTGGTCGCTGCACTCTTCCTGCTCTTGCTCAGTCCTAGAACCTGCTAGATGGAAGGAAAAGAGGAAACACTGGAGTCAGCAGGAAAGTTTTGCAAAGTGGCTAATTCATTTGCAGATCACTGGAAATAAATTGTGTTATGCTAACTCTGCACTCTGTATTTTTTTTTTTACCCCAAAGCACATGATTTCATAGATGACAGCTGAAGGTGTTTTACTGGCAAATATCGCTTTGAGCGCCTTTTGCTAGCTTGGCCCTAACTCAACAAAGTCTTGATACACACAAAGATGTTAAGAAGAGGATATGCAGGAAGATATTAAGCAAACCTTAGAATTAGAGAAACAGTTTTACATTCCCTCCTCATCTCCATTCTCAAACCTGGTAATGGTTTAAGACTAAAAGGGAGAGGACAAGTCTAGGGGGCCACAGTTTATTGGGACTTCCCATGTGCAGTGACATTTACATTTTAGGAGGAAAAGTGTTCTCTCCCTCTTTCACTGCCTTTATTCTTCCTCATTCTTTTCCCTGTTGAGAACTTTCATATGGAACTTTTGCTAAGAGAGGCAATGAATTCTATCAAGAGAGTGTTTTTATTTGTCGCATAGACTCTCTACCCCTCCTGGGAAGAAGTTGGGATTAGAGTTTACTGACTCTCACTAAGGGATTGTGGCAAGGTGGAGCTGGGTCCCTGTGGAGGCAGCAGTTGAATAGTAAAAGAAGGAGGAGGAAACCAAGGAAGAAGAGGACTTTGGATGCCCATTTGAGTTGAATTCTTCATGGATTAAAGATGACCAGAGGGAAGAGAAAAGAACTCTTTACTCTGTCTTCAGGACTCTAAGGGTATTCATGGGGTTTTGAAACTTTTGGGGAACAGCGTGGCAAAGTTATGAGAATATGGTCTTATTTAAGTATCACAATTATACTGTAGGGGTTATCATTTCCATTTTGGAGTTGAAACTGAGCCTCAAAGAGGTTGGGTAATTTGCCAAAAGTCATATAACTAGCAAGTGAAAGGGCTAGACTTCAACCTCAAATCTAACTGATATCCAGGCAGTTTGGCACTCTTTCAGTCACCCCACCCTGCCTCCTTTATTCTATACCTCTGTCTTCCAAACTCTCCATCTACATTTCTCATTCTCTCTCCTGTGTTCATTTTGACTGATGGGACACATGGAAGAGGTGCAGAGTTTGAGTATAGTCTGTATCTCTGTGACTGGCAGATGCTAACAGTGGTCAAAATCCATAAGCCACAGGTCTGTTGCAACATGCACTGCTCCGTCCCATGCCTATGGAATTAGAATGTCTGTTAGCAATATCCTTGGATAACTAGTATGAACATTACAGCCTGGGAAGTACTTCCCAAACTTACTCAGCTAAACTATTATATGGGAATCCAAATATTAGGACTCTATTATTAACTTTAGAAATAGACAGAAAAACTTTTGGAGGTGGAGGCAAAAGGATTGCCTGAGCGCACAGGTTCAAGGCCAGCCTGGGCAACATGGTAAGACCTCGTCTCTACAATAAATAAATTTAAAAAATTAGCCAGGTGTGGTGGCATACTCCTGTAGTTCCAGCTGCTTGGAAGGCTGAGATGGAAGGATCACCTGAGCCCAGCAGGTCAAGGCTTCCGTGACTGTGAGCATGCCACTGCATTCCAGCCTGGGTGACAGAATGAAACTCCAACTCAAAAAAGAAAAAAAAAAGAAGTAGACAGAAAAGACTATCAGTTTAACAGGAATACAATCGAGTGAGTTCATTTCCATAAATGGGAACAGATAGTTGTAAATTTCAATGGACTTGCAATGGAGAATCACTGTTTACTGAAGGCCTATGTGTTCAATAAACAGTGATCTGGACATCAAAATATTAGGGTTCTATCATTAACTTTAGAAATAGACAGAAAAACTTTGGGAGGCAGAGGCAAGAGGATTATCTGAGCTCACGGGTTCAAGACCAGCCTGGGCAACATGGCCAGACCATGCCTTGTTCAGTGATCTAAAAGGCACATACTTGATCTTATTTACTCCTCACAAAATCCTTGTGACATCCATAAGCCTCCACTTTGCAGATAAGAAAACTGAGGTTTGGAAAGACCAACTAACTTGCTCAAGGTGAGTGCCAAGATAAGAACCTGAACCATAGTTGTTAGACTCTAGGTCAGTTCTTCTCTAACTAATACACAGGCATGGAAGTTCACCCCAAGAAGGATGGGTCCAGAAGATGTTCCTGTCTTCTTTGACTGTCAGAAGGTAGGAATCATAGGCTCAAAACTGAAACCCACCCTCAAGTCACAGACAAGGGAAGCACTCATAGTCTCTATGGCTAAGCTGACAAGAGTCAGAGCCCACTGGGTAGGTAACACTCATTCTATTTTGTAAAGTGATTTGGAAATGTCTGTGTGCAAAAATAAAGTAGATTCTTCTGTGTCACGAGGAAATGGCCTTCATAATAAATAACATCAAATATGCTAGCATCTTAGAACCCTTTAAGATTTCTGAGATGTGATCAAATGTTATTTTAGATTTCTGGTAATACAAGGGATCTAGAAAAATGAGCCTTTGGGTTTGGGTTAAATAAGACATATTGAGCACACGCATTTATCTCCATTCCCCTCCCCCAAAGCCTCAATGAAATGACTGTAAAAAATAATAAATAATTTAGTGTAAATGTTAGAGCTCCTATGTTTAGAAAAACATCTTGGTGGGTTTTAGGATCTTGAAATGTGAAATTTTCTTAGTTAATTAGAACAGAAGCAAATTTAATTGTACTGAGAAGTAAAGTAACCGAAATTTAGGAAATGCTCTCTGATCACTCAAGAGGGGAAAGTTTGGGAGGTCCCGGGGGCAAGAAGAAGCATTGAGATGGAGAAAATCTGGCTCGGAGGATGCTGATTAACAGCGTCCCAGTGGAAAAAACAAACAAACAAACAAACAAACAAAACACATCCCCCAGATGACTCTTTGTGGTGAGGGTGAGTAAGGAAGCAGAAAACATCAACTATTCTATGTTTATGTTTCCTGTTCCCTGCTTTGCTCAAACCATCTTTCATTTTTTCCCAATTAACCACCTAAAGTTTGTAATACTTACTAGGCTGGTATTGGTACTCTGGGAAATGAAGTGGAGGGGCTATTGCACACTAAGAACACAGTAGGGAAGAGAGAGTGCAACAAGGCTGGGAGTAGGTAGGGTGGTTGGAAAGAACAGAACAGGCTCTCAGAGTAAGAGGATGTCAAGAGTAGGTACACTTCCTCTCTCTGGCTCCTTGTCCACCATAATTTCAGAATCAAAGGTAATGTAGTAAAGACACATCTGCTTGGGCTAAGGATGCTCTGAGGAAACTTCATTTGGAGTTGTTTCTTGTTTGGGGCCAAGTGAGTTGAACAGAGGAAGTAGGACAATAAACAGGAGTATCCACAGGAGGAATTTGGAGTGAGTCTTAGTTATCTCTCACCTGGCTGGAAGACTTGAGGACACCTAGGCTACAGATACAAGCTCTCATTTTAATTAATTAATTCATAATTAATGTTGTAAGACTAGCACTTTTATCTTTCCCGTTTTACAGATAAGAAAACTGAGGTTGGTGAATTTCAGTATCTTGTCTAGTACAGTAATAAATAACATCAAATATCTTAGGATATTAGAAGCCTTTAAGATTTCTAAGAAGTGATCAAATGTTATTTTAGATTTCTGGTAATATAAGGGATCTAGAAAAATTAGCTTTTGGGTTTGGATTACATGACATATTGAGCACACATGTTTATCTAGAAAGTGACTGAAGAACAATTTGAACCCAACTGTATATTACTCAAAAGTTATCTACAATTTGTATCCTGACTTTATCCATTTAAAACTTTTGCATCTGAGAGGGGCTTTTCCACCATCATAAAACTGTATATTTTAAGGAAAGTATTAATGGGCTCTCCAGTTTTTCCTCTTCATTTTTGCTTCCCGTGACCTTGCCTGGCTTGGTGGATAAGGAGTAATGTGAGGAGTTTCAAATTAAAGCATGGTCCTAGAACATTTTCTGTTTTAATTTTTGCCCATGGCTTGTGAGATTGGGGTGGCCCAGTGTAAGGAGGGAGACAAAACAGACTCCTTTGTTTGTGTCTTAAATAGTTGCTCTACCGGAGGCTTCCAGAGCTTTTGGTCAGATGGGTCACATAGGTCAAATATTCTTGCGTGTCCCTTTCTCCCCATTTAGACTAATCCCCAGCAGGGAGGGCAAGAATCATATATGATGTGTATATAGACACATAAACACATAGGGACTCTTTTTAATTTCTTATAGAATGAAACACACAACTGTTTCATTTGAAACAGCTTGGAATTGAATTGAATTGAACTCTAATTCCTTATATGTAACTATTCTCCATGTCCTCAGACCTTACTGAAAATGGATGGGAAATAATTCCCCAGCTCATGAAGGCTTAATAGTAATTCTTTCCATAAACAACAACAACAACAACAACAACAACTAACACCAACAAAAACCCAAAACTTGCATGCAGGGGCACCTTGACACACTCAATTCTCTGCACAGAGTAAACCTAACCAAGACCCTCTCTAGATATCTGCATTGCTACTGTGTCATTCATTCTCTCAATAGCAATGATATCTATTGGGTGGGCAAGGTGAGTCAGATATATTTGCATGGTGGTCTGGTCTGGCTCAGGTTATCCAGGTAAAGTATAATTCCTCAGGAACTTTGTTTACTCTCTGCTGCTCTGCAAGATTATACTAAGGAAATTAGGTGTCTCCCTCATTCCTTCAACACAGGATAATCAATCAACATGATTATCCCAGAAGCATACCATATGCAAGTGATTTCTTGACACATGCTGCAGCTAGCTTTGGTTACTCTTGAAGCTTGGTTGGGATTTCACCTGCCAGTTTTATGCTTGATCATTTGTTTTATTTGGCCAAGCCTAGCTTGTGCAAAACAATCACCTGAGAGCTTATTCAAGAACCAGGAACTTTTGCATTTCTACTAAAATATTAGAGCGTACTACTCAAATGCTTTTCATTTCCAAGGGCAATGATTATTTATAGATGAGTTCATTGTTCAATAAACATGATCCAAGTACTATTTATCTATATTCTCATGTTAACTAGATTAACATAAAGGACACAGAGTATCTCATGAAAATTTAAAAGGAGTGCTTTATTTATGTCCTCAAATAAAAAGTCCTTTATTTTTGTCCTCAAACTGAATGGTTTATATTGAAAACCAGCAAGGATGGGAAATGCTAGTCAAAACCTCTAATGTTTAAACACAATATTAATTTCCACAAGCGAAAAAGTCAAAATAAAAATTTAGAGGGAGAATAGAAGGGAAAAATTCTTCCTTGGTGCTTGACTAAACTCTTAAGACACCAGACTACAGCATGAATAATTAGTCTTGTTCAATCAGTGATGAATTTCAACTTATACCCTAGTGAAGTTGGCTCACTACCAGCCATAATCAGCAGGAAATTTATGGGATAGATCTGATGCACACTGGTCACTTTATCCTTAGAAGGAAATTATATTTTCCATACCAAGAGAAGACATTCATCCAAGTCTTTGTAATGAGGAATGGCAGACATTTATGCCACCTCAGTTCTAGTTTTAGAAAAACAAAACAAAACAGGAAAACACATGAATCTGTAGAAAAGGCTGTAGATAAACATGTAAGCCAGTGAGATATAACTCAGCAGCCCTATCAGACCATTCAAACCCTGTGGGATGAATTACCTCTACTGGGAACTACTGGCAGGGATGAGGGTGGGTTTTCTCCACAAAGGTAGTCAGGGTTTGAGTATTATCTCCTGTTGTTTCTCACCTGAGGTTGAGATGGTTCAAAGATAACACAAAGCACAGAATTTGATGGCATGTCAGGTAGAACTTCCTAAATTGTCTCCAACTGCCAGTACTCTGGGAGTCAGGCAGTGGGTCTGAACCTGCTGTTTCCCTGCTCAAAACCTTTACATGGTTCCCACTGAGACAGCATAGACTTTTATACACCCAGGTGTTTTCCATGGGTCTGCCCTCTATCTGCCCCTCCAGTCACCTCACCTGACAGTTAACCCCCTGATCACACCAAACTGCACAAGTCAGGCAGTTCATATCCCCAGGGTCTTATTCATGATATCACCTAAGTCTAACCTGCCTTCCCCAATCCAGCATTCTGCTATCTTGGTTAATACTACTCAGCCTTCAAAACGGCACCTCCTCTATGCTGTCATGACACCATGAGCCAAGGCGGAAAAGAGATCCGGCCTGCATTGCAGAAGGAGCATGTCACTCTTAGCTCATTCCTCTTGGTTCAATAGCTTCAGTTCAGTTTCTTCTGGAACCACTTTTCAGATAACAACTCTTGAGTAGTTGATCAGACCTTGCTTGCCCAATTCCCTCAGGTCCGAGTCCCATCCTCAGAGTCAGGAGAGAGGCAGGCTACTTGGTAGTTGTTCTGCACACCAACATCACTGGAGTGTGACAAGTGATTGAAAAGAAAGAAATATACTAATTACAGTTTCAGAAGGAAGTGAGATCTTCACTAGGCTCTTATAGAAGACTAATAAAAATGGTGGATTGGGTTATTTACAGAGCTTTTGTTTTGCTAAATAAAGTCTACAAATTTGTGGCAGGGGCTGCATTTCTCAGGACCCTGGAAAGACAGGCTGAGGCTATCAATCTTGGCTCCCTTCTTTGCCCTTCCCTCACACTAAGCCTCTTCTCTGTGTACATATTGAATAAATATTTAAGCACATTCTTTTGAATGGGCACTAAGTTATTTGCCTGCATCCAGCCATGACTAATCATCTCCTTGGACTGGACTACCCATAGAGACTAGTCCATGGTCAAAACAGTTTTAAAGTTTCTTCCTGGCCCCTCCACCTTGGTTGCTGTGACTTGCCAGCCATCTCCACCTCCCATTGCCCTGCTTTTTTCCATTGCTCTGTTCTCTTCTCTTTGGTACCACTTGCCTCATTCCCTCTCTTTCCACATTAAAGTTTTCTTTAATGTTCTTCCCACAGGAGGCCTTTTTCACAAGGGTGGTTCATTTCTCTCTGGAGCTCAGCTCCAAGCCACAGAAGACTTGAAAGTTTTATCTGAGGTAGCCTGACAACAGATATTATAGGTAATAAGGCCTTTTGTTTCTTAGGTAGGTATGGAAATTGTCAGCATTGGAGAATAACTCTATGAGGAACAGCATTAGGTCCACAAAGTCTAGCTGAAATAGCACATGAAGTCTGGGCAGGAAAGTTCTCATTGAGGATTCTTTAAGACTAATACCACATTGGTTTTGAGTATCCCCATATATTCAGAAAGTAAAACTTTAAGATTTATTGTGTAGCCTGTACTCATAAGCTTTGGCTTATGCCTATAATCTTAGCACTTTGAGAGGCTGAGATGGGAAGATTGCTTGAGGCCCAGAGTTTGAGACCAGACTGGGAAACATAGCGCGACCCTTGTCTCTACAAATAATAATAATTATAACAAAGAAAAAGATTTTGAGTGTTAAGGAGATTAAATCTAGGATTTTAGCTTAAGATGGGGGCTTTATTTTATACATCTATCTTCAAACCCTCCAAAAACACTACTAAAACAAAAATGAAAGTTTTAAAATGGCATTAACCTCCTGCAAGCACAAAGAGAATTGTAAGGGAGATACTCTTTGCAAAGAGAGTTCATCAAATTTTTGGAAATAAGAATGTAGCATCACAAAGGATGTTATAAAGTAGTGCCTGTTGAGTAGTTACTGATGGAAACGTGGCAGACCAGGAATCACCTCTAGAAGTTTAGCACTTTAAGATACCTGCAACTCCAAAATCATAAGTGTTGAAAAATGAAAACAAGTTTTTTTTTTTTGGGAAAGCTCATCTAGCTGTATAACATGGTGTGACTTGACTCATTTGGAGAGAAGCTGGTTTGAACTGACATGAGGCTATTTATAACCTTTAATTTTTCCACTGAATGTGCACAATTATATGTTTCACTGCATAAATAATAGTGTGTTTGAGAATATTGTATCTATTAAAATGTCAACAAAACTTGTGATATAACTCTATTAGGAAAATAGAAGAGAAGGCGTATGGGTGAGATTAAAAAATGTTAGAACTAAATCCTCAATTATTTCAAAAGAAAATTAAAGCATAAAGCTCTAAAGTCGGTATATCAAGAAATAAGTACAACCTCTATGAAAATCAGTATGGAGATT
>CAUYQG010028263.1:0-13209 GCA_963574415.1 Tarsius wallacei | reverse complement strand
CCTGTAGTTCTCTTTCTTTGTTGGGTCTTTACCCAGTTTGGGTATCAACGTGATGTTAGCCTCATAAAATGATTTGGGGAGAGTTCCATCTTTCTCAATTGCCTGGAATACTTTCAATGGGATTGGTATCAGCTCCTCCTTGTATGTTTTGTAGACTTCTGCTGTAAAGCGATCTGGTCCAGGGTTTTTTTTGTAGGTAGTTTTCTTATGACATAGTTAATTTCCTGGGTGGTTATTTGTCTATTTAGGGTCTTGATTTCTTCTTGTTTCAGCCTGGGGAGGTTGTGTAATGTCAGGAAGTCCTCCATTTCATTGAGGTTTTCGAGTTTGTTTCCATATAGGTGTACATAGTAATCTCTGATAATCTTTTGTATTTTTGGGGGGTTAGTTGTGACTTCAGCTTTTGCATTTCTGATTGTGTTTATCTGGGCTTTTTCTCTCTTTTTCTTGGTCAGTGTAGCTAGGGGTCCATTAATCTTGTTTATCCGTTCAAAAAAAGCAGCTTTTGATTTCATCGATCTTTTTTTGTATTTTATTTTTGTCTTCTATGTCCTGAATTTGGGTTTTTATTTTGGTGATCTGGGATTCTTCTGCTGGAATTAGGGTTTTGGTGGTCTTGCTTTTCTAGCTTCCCTAGGTGATTTGTTAGGCTGTTAACTTGTGATCTTTCCATTTTCTTCATGTGTATTCGTAGAGATATGAATTCCCCTCTTAGTACTGCTTTCATGGCATCCCAAAGGTTTCTTCATTTTCATTTGTTTCCAGGTATCTTTTAATCTCTGTTTTGATTTCTGTGTTGACCCAGGAGTTGGTTAGCATCATGCTGTTTAGCATCCATGTCTTTGTGGGTTTTGGGGTAACTTTGGTGGTGTTTATATTTATTTTTATTCCATTGTGTTCTGAGAAGGTGCATGGCATAACTTCAGTCTTATGGAATTTGTTTATGCTTAGTTTATGGCTGAGAATGTGGTTGATCTTAGAGTACATTCCATGTGGAGATGAGTAGAATGTATATTCCGTGGTTGTTGGGTAGAGTGTTCTGTAGGTATCAATTAAGCATCATGTTGAGGTTCCATATCTCTTTGTTGACTTTTTGTCTTGATGATCTTGTTGTTAGTGGGGTGTTTAAGTCTCAAGCTATGATGGTGTTAGAATGAATATCTTTTTTTAGTTTACCTAGAAGCTGTCTTATGAAAGTTGGTGCTCCTATGTTGGGTGCATCTATTTTTAGGATGGATATTTCTTGTTGATGGATTGAACCTTTTGTCATTATATAGTGACCTTCTGTATCTTTTTAAATTTTTGATAGCTTAAAGGATATTTTGTCTGATGTTAAGATTGCAACTCCTGCTTTCTTCTTTGCTAGTGAGCCTGAAATTTTGTTTCCCATCCTCTTACTTTGAGTCTGTGAGTGTCCTTTCTGGTGTGATGAGTCTCTTGGAGACAATATATTGTAGCCTCATGATATTTTTTCCCTTTTGCCATTCTATGTCTTTTCAGTGGTGCATTTAGTTCATCCACATTCAGGATAATTATTGAAATGTGAGAGTTTATCCCTGTCATGAGGTTCTTATAGAGTTTGTTATTGTTGTTGCTGTTTGTTTATTTGTTTGTTGTCTTTCTTTTGATTTTGGGTTGATTCATGTGTTTTTTCAATCTTTTCCCTGCATTCTTGGGAAGGGCATTGTCATTCTTTTTTTCCTTTCTTCTGTGTTTAATACTTTCTTAAGTGTTTCTTGTAGAGCTGGTCTGGAGGCAGCACAACCTCTTAGGGATTGAATGTCTGGGAGGGATTTTAACTCTCCATCACTGATGAAACTTAGCTTAGCTGGGTAGGTAATTCTTGGTTGAAATTGTTTATCTTTGAGAACTTTGAAGATTGGGCTTCAAGCTCTCCTAGTCTGAAGTGTTTCTGTAGATAAGTCTGCTGCTATTCTAATCAGTCTTCCCTAGTAGATAGTCTGACCTTTCTCTCTTGCAGCCTTTAGGATTTTTTTCTTTTATACTTACTCTGGGTAGGTGAATTACTATGTGTTTAGGAGTTGGTCTTCTCATTTGTTGTCTTGCAGGGTTGTCTGACTCTCTTGTGTTTGAATGGCCACTTCACTGATGAGATGAGGGAAGTTTTCTTGGATAATTTCATGGAATGTTTGTTGCAGGGTGGTCTCTGTCTCTCTTTCTGCCTCAGGGATTCCAGTTAAGCTTAGGTTTGGCCTCTTGAAATAATCACTCATCTCTTGGAGGATTTGCTCTGTCTTTTTTAGTTTCTTTTCTGTTTTTAACTGGGTTAGTTCCATTTTTGGTTCTCAAGCTCTGAGATTCTTTCTTCTGCTTGGTTAATTCTGCTTTCCATGCTTATCAGATTGTTATTTATTTCATTCACTGTATTCTTTATTGCTATTATCCCAATTATCAACTCCTTAATTTTTTCCTCGTCTCTCCTCATTTCTATTTATTCTCTCTATTAATATCTTGATATCTGGGTTTGTGGTTTAAGACCAGTCATTCTGGGGGCTCTTCATTGTTTGAGTTCCAAAGTCTGTATTCTCAGTGGCTGACCTCCCAGGGGTCTGTGAAACTCATATTCTTTCTTTGGGTTTTCTTCATTTGTGTAGGCTTTTCTCCCCCAATTCCACCCTTTAAAAAAAAAAAAAACAAAAAAAAACCTCTTCTTTAATTCTGTTGTTGAGTATGGGGGATAGTTTTTATGTCTGTTTGCTCAATCTCCTGTTCTTCCCTATGTAGATCCTCTGGTTTTGTTCAATCCTGAAGCTGGACTAGGGGTGGGGGCCTGTGCTTTTTGCAGTTTTGAGATTTAGTTAAGGGGTAGCTGTGGTTCAGAAGCTATCTGCAGATCCCAGGATCCACTGATAGTTGTGTGGGCCCCCTGGAACCCAATTCCCACTGCCTTATAATCTGTCCATACAGTGGGGTGTCTGTTTGCCCCCGGAAGCAAAATGAGGTAAGAAAAAGGAAAAGAATGGAAAAAAGAAAGAGGAAGATGAAAGGGAAGTGGAGAGAGAGAGAAGGGGGAAAACAGACAGGCATACCAACTAAACAATAAACAGAGAGACAAAGACAGAAAAAACAAAAAAGACAAAAACATACAGACAGTCATACAAACAAACAAACAAACATAATCCCCTCTTGGTGTACTCTCCCTCAAAAATACCCATACGTAGACAGAAAATCTAAAGAAAAAATTAAAATAACAGAAACAAAGCAAGGACAAAAATGTAAACAAAACCAGAAATAAAGAGAGAAGGAAAAAAAGCAAAAACTAAAAGAAAAAACAAACATGAGATTAAAACAAACAAACAAACAAGCCGGGTTTGGTGGCTCAGCCTGTAATCCCGTGCTTTGGGAGGCTGAGGTGAGTGGATTGCCTGGGCCCGCGGGTTCGAGACCCGCCTGGGCAACTTGGTGAGACCTCATCTCTACAATAAATCAAAAAATTAGCCGGGTGTGGTAGCGCGCGCCTGTAGTTCCAGCTACTTGGAAGGCTGAGGCGGAAGGATCGCCAGAGCCCAGTAGTTCGAGGCTGCAGTGGCTGGGAGCGGCCACTGCACTCCAGTCTGGGCGACAAAGTGAGACTCCCAACTCAAAAAAAAAAAAACACAAACAAACAAACAAACAAAAAAACCCCAAACTAACTTTGTGGCCATTTCTACAACTCCAGGTTCCTTTCAGGCCTCTGCCTTAGGGAGCAGCTCTGGTCTCCAGCCCCTCCCCTCTGTTCTCAGCACAGGCTGAAAGGGTTGCTCTCAGTGCTGGTCATGTGCCCCACAAACTACTGTGGGAGCAGGATGGGTCAGATCTGGACTCACCCTACGCTGCTGCTGCCATCAAGTCTCCCACTCAGATCTGACATGTCTGTGTCTGTTCCAGCATGGGGGAGGGGCGTCTGTCTCTCCAAGTCTGATGAGAAGATAGCCTCTGGGTTCCAAGATGGAGACTGGGCGGGGCAACGCAGGTCTCTGGCTGGTTCCAAGACTGAGAAGATGGCACCCGGTGGAGTCTCCTCGTCAGCATTGGAGCTTTATTCCAGATTTCCATGACCTGTCTTCTCCATGGTTCCTCCTGCTGGTACCTGGTCTGCTGCTTGCAGGTGATGGTGTGGGCTGGGTGCCAGGTGGTGAGGGGTGGCTGTTCTCTGCTGCCTCCTCTCAAGCAAGCCCGAGAACGGCAGATGATCCTGTGTGCCCAGGTCTCCAATCTCAGGGTGGTGGTGGGTTGCAGTCACCTCTGGAGGAGAGTCCCAGGTGCATGAACCTGAGTCTCTCCTCAGGTGGACTTTCACTTACCCACCAGCACGCACCCACTCATGCAGAGAGTCTTTATGGACATTCGCTTTCGCTTTTGCGGAGACTCTCACATTCTTACCTGTTCTGTCGCCATCTTGCCCAGAAGCCCTCAATTGACTTTTGAATGAATAAAAAGGGAGATTATTCTGGTGGGCCTGACTTAATCAGGTGAATCCTTTTAAAGAGGGTGTGAGAAAGAAAGTTGAGCAAGAGAGATTTGAAGGTAGAGATGTTCTTCTGCTGGCTTTAAAGAAGCAATTTGCTATGTTGTGAAGAAGACCCTGTAACAGGTTATGACATGTGGCTTTAAGAAGCTGAAGGCCTGAGTGTGGTACAATAGCAAGGGACCAATACTGCCAAAACTAGTGAGCATGAAAGAGGTCCCTGAGGCTGAATGAAATTGCAGCCTGGACAACACCTTGATTTCGGCCTGATGATGACACCTGAGCAAAGGCCCCAGTTACCTGTGCCCAGACTTCTGGACATATTTTTAAAAATTCTGAGGCCATAGACTTTTTCACACAACAATTCAATGTAGTTCACAGTCTTTCATGCAATAAAGACTCCAGGGACAGAGAAGGTGAGGTACAGGACAGGGGGGTCGGATGTATACATGTTAAGACCCTTGATGTCATAGTTTCTTGTTTCCTTCCTTAGATTCCCCTCTACTGCTAAGCGATTCCATGGTAAAGTCCCATCTCTAAACTGTTTTCAGTTCAAAATCTTTTGCCTTCTAAGGAAGGAATCATGGATTGATTTTATTTGTCCAATCTCTATGTTACTCCTCCCCACCTCTTAAAAAAATATGTTTTCCCATAAAGAAGGACAAAATTATGAACTTCACAGCAACTTGGATGGACTTAGAGTCCATAATACTGAGTGATCTTTCACAGAAACAAGGAACTGAGTATCATACATTCTTACTCATAAGAACAATTACTGTACTACTATAATAAAAGGATTTGCAGTAGTGGGATACTGCCAGGGGTGGGGAACAAGATTGGCAATAGTGGTAATCTGCAAGGGTGGGGGCACACCTCACCAGCAAGGGTACCTGTATAACGAACATTTTTATACCTATCTCTGATTTGTACCCCACGTCTTTAAAATAAAAAAAAAATTTTAAAGATGTTTTCTCTTGTTTTTATGTGCACCTTGCTTCATTATAAGGCCAGACAGACTTTCTGTGGGTGCTCCCCAGTCCAGCAATGAAGAGATAGCTCACTGCTCAGTTCCTAGTAAATTCTTATGGTCCCCCAGAGGTGGAACTGGCACCCCAGAGATGTCTCAAATTATAGTTTTCTCTTGGTGACTCCTAGGACCATAAATCATCTATGGGAAAGCTTAGAAAACTCCTATTCTGGCAAGACGGAAGTGTAATATTTGAGGGAAGATGACACTTAGAAAAAAAAGACAGAATCTTTCACTATTTCCCTCACAGATACATAGGAGACTTTGCAAGACCTCTTTAGGCACCTTAGGGAAGAAATTTGGGAAGAAGACTTTTCAGGTACCTGTAACAAGCTCCCAAAATTAAAGACCAAACCCTTATACCTTACAGGAAATACAAGCCCTAGTCTCTCCACTGGATGATGTTGGGGAAATTGTCATTGGAGAAACTCAGTCTTTTTTTCGAAAAGCACGCAAGAAACTCTCAGTAACCTTTATTTTGCTTCTTTACTTCAAATTACTTTTATGCCATATTTTCTTTTTTTTTAGAATGTTCTTGATGAAGCGGTTTCTCTCACCCATGCCAACTCTGGCATGTTTCCCTTTCTTTCCTCTTTTCTTTCTCTAATAAACTTTGTTTTAAAACTAAAAAAAAAGAAGAATGTCTTTGATGAATCAGTAAATATTATTATTATTATTATTATTATTTTGAGTTAGAGTCTTACTCAGTCGCCCAGGCTGGAGTGCAGTAGCACACTCACAGCCACCCCAGTGTTGACCTGATGGACTCCGGCGATCCTTCCGCCTCAGCCTTCCAAGTAGCCGGAACTACAGGCCTGTGCTACCACGCCTGGCTAATTTTTATTTTATTTTATTATAGAGATGAGGTCTTGAGCCTGCGGGCTCAGGCAATCCACTCACCTCGGCCTCCCAAAGTGCTGGGATTACAGGCTGAGCCACGGAGCACGGCCAGTAAATATTATAATTTTACTTTATTTTATTATAAAGCTATGGGGGGCAAGTCAGGATTAGGTACTTAAGTAATCTATATGCAGGTGAAGTTTGGACCTCCAACTGGTCCTCACTTCCCCTGGTTTAGGATCAGGTACTCTTTGTGTTGCTCTGTCTAATCCCCCAGCCCCTGGCAGTGTCCCAGGACTGCCGATCCCGCTCTTGTGCTATTGTGATAAATGTTCCTGTCCCACTTATGAGTGAGAACATGTGGTATTTGATTCTTTGTTTCTGTGATAAATCACTAAGTATGATTGTCTCCAGCTCCATCCAATTTGCTGCAAAGTCCATGATTCTGTCCTTTTTTATGCCATAATTTTCAATTTTTATTTTTATTTTTAAATACCTACATGAGCATGTGCCATAGTTTGATTTGACTTACTAATGAGGGAATCAGCAGGATGACAAAGCTGATTTACAAGAGAACTTAAACAGAAATTTCTATAGGCATTAGGAAAAAAATAATGCTAAACTGTTATTCCTAGGTCAGACACATGACTAGTAAATATTCTAAAGGGTGATAAACTGTCACTTTTAAGGTTATCTTCTCTAAGGGTCAAAAGAAATGAATCATATCTTATCAGTTTTCTTCCAGTTTCTACAGAATTGTAAACCATTTGGACTCTAATCAATTGTGAGTACCAGGTCATTAAAATTCTTACCTTTTTGGGTAGCTCCAAGTTTTGCATTTTTTGATGAATAAAGACCTTGAGAATAAAATAAAACTTAGATATATACATTCTTGATAACCTTAAACATTCCATGCAAACAGAAGACCAAGCCCTCGCATTTTAGAGGAGGTACAAGTACTGTCACTCCACAGAATCAATCCCTGTGAGAAAATTGCAACTATTATAAAAGACTGGTCATTGGAAAAACAATTGTCCCCATAGCCTTCATAGTCCATATAAATGGAATCATACAATATATAGCTTTTTACATCTGGCTTCTTTCACTTAGAATAATGTTTTCAAGATTCATTCATGTTGTAACATGTATCTGTATTTTTTTTTTTGAGATAGGGTCTCGCTCTTTTACCCAGGCTGAAGCGCAGTGGTACAATCATAGCTCATTGCTGCCTTGAACTCTTGGGCTCAAGTCATCCTCCCGCCTTAGCCTCCTGGGCAATTGAGACTACAGAAGTATACCACCGCACCTGGCTACTTTTCTTTTCTTTTTTTTTTTTTAAGTTGAAGTCTCACTCTGTCACCCAGACTGGAGTGCAGTGGCCAAGAGCGACCACTGCAGCCTCAACCTGCTGGGCTCCGGTGATCCTTCCACCTCAGCCTTCCAAGTAGCCGGAATTACAGGCGCATGCTACCATGCCCGGCTGATTTTTTTATTTATTGTAGAGATGAGGTCTTGCCAAGTTGCCGAGGCAGGTCTTGAACCCGCGGGCTCAGGCAATCCACTCACCTCAGCCTCCCAAAGCTGATAATGTCTTTTGAAGCACATACATTTTTAATTTTAATATTGTCTAATTTATCTATTTTTTCCTTGTTTGTGATTTTGGTGTCCTATTGAAGAAACCATTGCCTAACATTTTGTCTAGTTTTCATAATTGATATCTGTGAAAAACTTCACCTGACTCCTTCACATTGCCTGGAAAATGCTTCTACCAGACACTCCCAAGGCTAACTTCATTCAGGCCTTTGCTCAGCTGTCACCATATCTGGAAGATTTTCTCTGACCACCCTATCTAAAGTAACGTCACTCTGGGTCACTCACCAGATTTTGCATCACCTTACTTTTCTTTAGAAAACTTCCCATCTGACACAGAGAGTCATTTTCATTTATTTTTCACCTATTGTGTTACTACCACCACCTGGTCCCACCACTCCTACCCTCTTCACCTCCCCTCCACCCATTGAAGTGTACGCTTCTGGAGAGAAGGAATTTTTGTTTACTCTGTTAACTGCTAGTTACTCAGTGGCCAGCACAGACTCATGATAGGTGACTAATAATGGCTTGTTAAATTAATGATTCCTCACATCCTCACCAACACAATGTTAACAAACTTTTTGATCTCTGCCAAGCTGAAATGTGAAAAATGATATTTTAATGTCTTTTAATTTGCATTTTTATTCTTGTGAACAAGGTTTAGCACCTTTCCATATATTTTAAAATCATTTTTGTTTCTATCTCTATAAACACCATTGTTGTTGATAGATGTTATCATAATAAATGAAACATATGCATCCCTTCCAAAGTGTGATAATTATTACAGTGGCATTTGGCCATTTATGCTTACTGGGGCTTAGAAAAGTACGTCTCGAATGAATGAAAGATGAATACCAAAGGACAACTTCTAGAAGTCGAAGACAGGTTTGGTGAAAGTTCCCAATGTTTCCAAGGAGTTCTACATGACTGGGAAAGGCAAGGCAACACAAGCAAGGTTTTTAAGATTATAGGAATGTATTTAAAATTACATTATTTTCTAGTTAACTTTTCACAGAAATGTACGATTTGGCATCTTTTTAGTTAACAACTGGATAACATGTGGTTTGACATTTTAAAACGTTGTATGAAAAAGAACAATTTTATTATGAAATAAGATATAATAAAAATGTGTTTAATTAATCAACATCAGATAAATTAAGACTGAATTTTGAGTTATAAGTAAAAAGCTGGGGAAAATTTTTAAATACCCCTCCCCCCAAAAAGGAGCCCTCATAATTGTAGGAGACCCCCTGGGCTAAAATGTGAAGAAAGGGTAGCTTATTTGCAGCTGCCCATGGGCCTTATTTTGGTTCCCTCTACAAGTAGAGCCTGAGATAAGGTTTTGGGTGCAGGTAGTTTATATGGGAGGTGATCTCAGAGAGCAGAGAGTAGGAAGAGTGAAACAGGGAAGAGAGAATAGCCAATAACCTGTGCTCTATTGTACTGGTTACTTGTGCAGGCACTAGGGATCAATCTCACAGGGAAACTTCTGAGGAAATGTGCATAACACGCTTCAGAATTGTCCCACTAAAGCACAGGGAAACTGAAGCATTCGTCCACCACTTCCCATCTGACTGAAGGTTGCCCTCAGAGGCTTAACTCCCCGATGCTTTGAAATTGCACCTGTGTTTGGCTAGGCAGTCTTCCTTGGCCTCAGAGAAAGAATGGAGGCAGGAAAGCAGGCAGCTGTATTGGCACAGCACTTGGGCAGGGAGTCTGTCAACATGCATGGAAGCGTCTATGGCCTCGTTGTGCTGAGAGCATGTGTGTAGCTTTTCTTTTGATATTGTGTTTGTGAGTCAGGGTTTTACTCTGTTGCCCATGCTGGAGTGCAGTGTCACGCTCACAGCCACTGCAACTTCGACCTGCTGGACTCAGACAATCCTTCTGCCTCAGCCTTCCAAGTAGCTGGAACCATAGCACGCACCACCATGACCGGCTAATTTTTTTGATTTATTGTAGATTCGAGGTCTTGCCAAATTGCCCAGGCTGGTCTTGAACCCCAGAACTTAGGCAATCCTCTCACCTCCGCCTCCCAAAGTGTTGGGATTATGGGCACGAGCCACCATGCCCGCCTCACCTGGATTTCACACTCCTTAAAGATCAGGCTATTGGTCTCCTTAAGGTATATTATACGGTTCTCGGAATTACATAGTGTCTTATGCATTTCTTGATTGTTTTAGCCACAAAATGTGATAATCATGGTTCTGCAAAAAGGGAAGGGGTATGTATACTTGGCTAACCTTGCTTTTTGTTGCCCAGAGTGCTGAATTTACCTTCTTCCCTGCATTTGTGCATCCCAGAGAGGGAAACTAGACAGGACTTATGAACTCTGG
This sequence comes from Tarsius wallacei, assembly GCA_963574415.1. Classification (NCBI taxonomy): domain Eukaryota; kingdom Metazoa; phylum Chordata; class Mammalia; order Primates; family Tarsiidae; genus Tarsius; species Tarsius wallacei. The sequence continues at coordinate 2,948 of CAUYQG010028263.1, read as the reverse complement.
ATCAGATAATCCATTAGCTACAGGGATGCATTGAGCTAAAGAGTTGGAAGTCTTGAAATAAAATTTCTGATGTCTGCAGATCATGTCCAAAGTCATGGTTACCTTCTGAACTGCTTTGTTAAGGGGATAAAGGATAGTCGTTGAGGGTCCTGATTATATTATCTTAACTGAATTTTTTGTTTTGTTTTGGTTTTGTTTGCTTGTTTTGTAGAGATGAAGTGTCACTAAGTTTCTCAGGCTAGTCTCAAATTCCTGACTTCCAGCGATCCTTCTGCCTAGGTCTCCCAAAGTGCTGGGATTACAGGTATGAGCAACCACACCAGGCCAGCTAGTTTTAGAGTCACTGTAATAACTTTCCTGAGAGGAAAGCTAGTGATTCTATTATCTGGAAGGAAAGACTGCATCTCAGGTCCAAGGCTTCGTTCTGGCTAATCAGGACAATGCCACATGTACATCCATGTAGACTGCACTGCCTAGCTCCCAAGTGCACCATTCCCAGAGTATTGCAATATGAAGACCTGCAGATGAAGGTCTCACATGGAAGCTTCTTCTCAAACAGAAAGGGACTGAGAAAGAAGAGCACTGGTGGGTATCTATGCTCGTTGAAGGGCCATCATTAACTGACTCCTACCCCCATGGCTTCGTCCTTAGGAAGAGAGTGAAGGCTGGGAATCCGTGGTTGGCAAGATATCAGTCTCCCTTATACCAACAAGTGAGTAATAATAGTCATGGCATCTACTCTGTACCAGGCTCTATGCTAAGCACTTCCCGTGGATGATCTCATTTAATCATCTCAAAGGCCCATTTAATAAATGAAAAAACTGAGGGAGAGTAGGACATGCAGAGGGCATTAGACTAAGAGAAAGGTGGTCCACCACTTCCTTACCAGTGGACCTTGGCAAGACACTTAGCCTTTCTTGTCAGCATATTAAAGTGTGCTCCACGGATCCCTGCAGTCCACAGACTGTGTATTACCAGTTCATGAGAAGAGCAGCACAGAATTGAAAGTAGGCATGTGGAAGCTTTGATAGCAATTTGACATTCAAATGTGTGATTAGGGAACCCGTCTCACTGAACAAGAAATAGACCAGTTCAGGGGCTGTCCATGAGTTGTGTGTGCAGTAGGACCATGCTATAATGTGTGTGTATGTTTTTTTAAGGTTAGCTGGTCAACTATTCCAACTTACCAAAGGCATGGAAAAATCTGAGAAAATAGAAGCATTTATTTATTTTGATAATTTGTTATTTGTACTTATTAAATATAACTTATTTTCATTAAATATGTTTAACTTATAATTTTAAAATATTATCTAAATTAGGGAAGCAGATTATCATTCTTTTTTACTGTGATTTACAAGTATCAAAACGAACTTCATTAGACTTTTTTATCAAGAAAATACACACCTGTACTAATATGCAGCAGTAGCAGCAATAGTAAAACAAATGATGACCATGGAAGTGATTCCAAAGAAATGAAAACCAATAGGGTTTACACTAGTCTTGCACAGAAATATGATTTCTCATGTATTGAGTTTGGTTTTGTAGCCATAATTGACACTAACATGCTAAAGCAATAGTGTGTTATTTGCAGAGATGTACTAATTAATAAACCTAAGCAAACAACCCTAGAAGGTATTTACCTAGAAAACAAAAGAAATAAGTTCAAACCTAAAGAACACCTCAAAAAAAAGAATGTTGCATTTTAAAGCTGTCAGGAGAGTCATAAAAATAATGAAATAATGTCCTTGGCAGCAGCATGGATGGAGCTGGAGGCTATTATTCCAAGTGAACGAACTCATAATCAGAAAATAAAACACTGCATGGTCTCACTTACAAGTGAGAACTAAACAGTGAGTACACATAGACATAAAGATGGAAATAGACACTGAGAACTCCGAAAACGGGGACAATGGAGGAGGGTGAGGGCTGAAAAATTACACATCGGGTAAAATATTCACTCTTTGGGTAATAAATAGGTACACTAGAAGCCCAAATCCCACTGGTATGTGATATACCAATGTAACAAACATGCACATATACCCCTTGAGTCTATTTTTCAATTAAAAAAAAGACAAAAAACCCTGACAGCACTTCAGGATGTTAAATAAAAAGACATTAGCACAAGACTGTATCAAAGATATTGGGAATTATGAATGAATCTGTAGCAAAGAGAATAGTTCAAGAAACATTTTTTGTAGCTAGACAAGTTCAGCAAATAGCTAATAACATGGCAGATTAATTTATAAACAAACACAGCTAGCAAAGTCGTTTTTGTTATAAGTTGTTGAATGCCCACATACTGCTAACATAACGATTAGTTTGATATATGTGCAATTTGAACATAGTAGAGATGTGAGAAAATATTTTTTAACTTCACTGATGACAAGCGCAACTATTTCTAAACTGTTTAAAACTGTAAAGGATTACACTGTCAAGGAAAGTGGTTTGAGTTTAAGATTGAATATGCTCTAATGTACAGCTTCATTGATAGAAAAACATTCTGAAATTATTGCCCAGATTTAGGAGTTTGAACAAGAATGTAAATAAGCAGGGGGTAGTAGTACATGCCTGTAGTTCCAGTTACTCAGGAGGCTGGGTAAGAGGATTGCCTGAGCCTAGAAATTTGAGGCCGCAGTGAGATATGATTGATTGTGCCACTGCACTTCAGCCTGGGCGACAGAAAAAAACCCTGTCCAAAAAAAAAAAAAAGAGGCTAGGTGTGGTGGCTTATGCCTGTAATCCCAGCACTTTGGGAGACCCAGTTGCGAGGATTGCTTGAGGCTAGGAGTTTGAGACTAGCCTCAACAACACAGCAAAATCCCGTCTCTATTATAAAAAAAAAAAAGAATGTAAATCAACATACTGCTTCTTTTTTTTTTATTTTTTTTATTTTTTTTAATTGTGATATTGAGGGGTACATTTAAGGGTTAGGTACACAAATATGTCTC
>CAUYQG010028260.1:0-42977 GCA_963574415.1 Tarsius wallacei | reverse complement strand
TATTATTTAATTTCTTTTCCTGCTTAATTATTCTTACAAGCAATGAGTAAAATGGTGGTTGCCAGGGTCTGGGGTTTGGGAAAATGGAGGAGTCATTTTTCAATGTGTACAAACTTTCAGTTGTAAGATGAGTAAGTATAGGGATCCAAGACTCAGCACGATGACTCTAGTTAATAAAACTGTATTATTTGCTTAAAAATAAGTTATATTACTGGTATAAACAAACAAAGTTTTAAAAAGACAGAGTCTTTACATTTTCCAATGTCATTCCATGAGTTTTTGTATTTTAAATTTGGTATTTCAATTCTTCATTGTTTCTACTTTTGCCTATCTCCGGCACTTGCCTTATCTGATTTTCCATTTGTTTATTTGGACAGTCATTCATGTATTAATTTGCAATTATTTGACTCATTTTATAAATTAGATAATTATTTCATTTCTAAAAATATATTACTTTATATTATTTTCCTTATTTTTTAAATTGGAATATTATTTTCCCCTCCATATACTGCAATTTTCCACCAAACTAATTTTCTATGGTTTTATGGTTATCACAATCACATAATCCTACATCACTCATTTAAAAAAATATGAAACAACGTTGCTATAAGTTTCTTGGTCTTTTTTTTTTCCACCCACTCTTGTCTTACATAATAATTGAGGTGTATGGATAATATATTATTGAGCTTTCTATTTGTTATTTGATAGAGAATAGTCAAACAAAAATGTTAATGTTAGAATACATTATTTTTTATTGATCATATAAAATTTATAATGCATAGTAACTGTAATTTTAATTTTGGCATTAAAATAAGAAAAAAACATATGAGTGATAATTATATTCATTTTAAAATTTATAATATAATTTTCATTATTTAAATCTAGGAAAACAAATGAGAACAATTTGGGTAAACAAGAACATTTGTTTAATGACTTGACATGGTACAGTATTTTTAAAGATGAAAAATAAAACATGGATAGTAGATTATTAACTTTTCAATTACAACGGAGTAACATGTTGTATTGAGAAAATTCTTTGAGAGGCACTGGAACAGTTGGACACTAATTCTGCTGCTGAGGGTACAGTTTAACCTCGTATAGTGATTATAGCAATAAAGTTAATGATCTCATTACAACCACACCAACATTTTTATAGTGCTATTAAATGGATATACTTATTCAAGGTGCATGAAAAAGAGCAGGTTTTACTGGGGGAAAAAAATGCTTTCCGTCATTTATAAGTTTTTTTTTTTAAGTTTAAATGAACAGAAAGCATGTTTAACCATATTGGAAATAGATTAAAAGGAACATCTGAAATAAATACTTCTGAGTGTCAAATTGAATATATATACAGTAATTTTAATTTGAGTATATAAAGTGTTATTGAAACATCATTGTAAACTAATATTCATAATTGGAATATCTAAAAAGAATTGTTAAATACCAAATTAGAAAAGCGTGATATCAATTTTCTAATGTACCATTATCAAGATTCAGACCTATTAATTATATTATGGAGCTTGTGTCTTTATTGAATCCTCAATAGTTAGCCTTTCAGCTAAAATGTAGAATTCGTTCAAAGAGTTATTTATTATTTCTCTAGAAATAAAATGTACTTAGTAGGATTATATATTATAGGTTGAATTGTATCTCCAAATAAGATATGTTGAAACCCTAATCCCTGGTACCTGTGAATGTGTCCTTATTTCAAAATAGGATTTTTGCAGGTGGAATCAAGTTGAGTTCATGAGGATGAGCTCTAATCCAATTTAATAAGAGAAAAAAGAAACACACGTGGAGAAGATGGCCATATGACAAAAGAGGCAGGAATTGGAGTGATGCATCTATAAACCAAGGGGCACCAGCAAGTATGGATTCTCTCCTACACACCAACAACTGGTTTTCAGACTTCTAACATCCAGAACTGTGAGACAATACATTTTTTGTTGTTTTAAGCCATCCATTTTGTGGTATTTTGCCACAGCTGCCCTAAGAAACTAACGCAGGCATGAAGCATTTGGAATGTTTCCCCGGGTCACTTATTTGGCAAAGAGGAATAGCTTAGCTTGGTCTGAATTCCACTCAGGTTCAAGTTTCAGAATAAAAATCAGTGTCTGAACTCTGATTGCTTTCATGTTGGGGAATGGACAAGGTATTTTCAGGAGATAAATTAGCCTTGATTTTTCTTTTCTTTAGGAAAAAAAGTCACTTTTACTGCACTTAAAAAAAATCCATGAATAATTCAGTTCAGATTCAGCCAGAATTGGACTACCTAGCTTACTCAAAGCAATGTGCATTCTCTCAATCTGTTTTGCTATGAGCACCACATTCCTTTTGTACCCTGCAAGTCCAGCAAAGATGAACCATGCAGAAATCTTCTACTTCTAGGTGACACATATCTTAAGTTGGAGGAAATATGTCAGACTTTGCATAAATTATGTCAGAATTTAAACTTTCATGGGCTAATTTATTTATACTATGAATATCATTGTAACATGCTTTGCCCTTCATTGGTTTCAAAATCTACTTGTCTTCTCTTTCCATTTAAAGACTTTTAGAGTAAGAAAAATAGGTCATGGAGGTACCAACAAATCAATAGTTTTGTTGGGTGTTTGTTATATCCTTACCTCTGTGCTATTTTAAAAAAATAATATATTGTGATATATATACATATCACATAATACAGCATAATTCCTGCTCTTGGAATTTAACTGAGTAAGAGTAACTTAAGTTGAGTAGAAAATATAAAGCTAATGAATATGTGTTTTTTATTATACAAAGAATATCAATATGTAAACTCAACAGGACCTGGAAAAAGTATCATTGATAATCTTAGGCCTGTGGGCAGTAGTGTACAGGAATTATTTTATATGGACTCAGGAAAGCTGATTTTTTAATTCTCAAAATGCCTGCAAGGCTTTCGTTAAACACAACCATTATTAAGAATTGATTACACACATACACACACACACACACATTAAAATTATATAAAAACTTTGGTATGAATGCTCATAGCTCATTTGTTTCTAATTATTTTATTACACTTTGCTGTAATCTAGGTTTTTAAGGTTTTATATTTATTCTGCCAATATGACATAAATGCTACTTATGGGGTGCTATGGTGCATCTCTTGCCAAATCTGCACACTATTCACAGATGTCAGGTTGGTAGCTTTAAATCAAGAATGCTGGGTATAATCACAGAACAGAAATTGTAAAACTTTCCTAATCAGACCTCGTTTTTTCTCAGAGAGTCAATTGCTGAACATTAACCAACACACCACCAAGATGTGCTAAATTTCTTAGTTTCACTGAACATTGTTTATCACTTCTTTTAAAATCTTGGTCTTCAGTTGTACTCCGTGGTGTCTCACCATCCTTGCTTTCTTCCTGTCTCTCTGGGTGCTCTTTTATAAAATCTTGTTTACAAACTACCAAATATTGGAAATTTGGGCCTTAGTCCTGGCACTTCTTTCCAGTTCCACTTACTGACATGCTTTCAACCCTTCTCGTGGTTTTAAGTGCTATCTATGTGCTGATAACTTCCAAATTGATATCTCTGTCTCAAACTTCTGCTCTGAAATCCATAAATTGATATGTACATATGAATTTCTGTAATTGACATTTTCATGTGTATGATTTACAGCACAGTTCTCAAATACCAGTTTTTGTCAAAAATCACCTAAAGTGTCTTTTAAAATTCAAACTGCTGAGTCTCACCCCTCAGAACTTTTGATTCAGTCATTCTGAGGTTGTCTGAGTATATTCATTTCTAACAAGTTCCCAGGTAATACTGAAGATCTGAAGACCTCATTTTGAACACCACTTGCTTATGAATATCTAAAGTCTATCATTTCAAAACTCATCTGTTTATTTCTTCAAATATTATTTTTTTGTGATCTCAGTATTTTTTTTTCTTTTACCACTTTATTTGGCACTTTGTTAATATAAACTTCCATCAGCTTTCAACTGGGAGAAGTTCAATGGCTACTTTACTGAACTTTCTGTTTCTAATCTTGCCAATACAAAGAATGCTTCACTTGACAGCCGACATAAGCTCTTTAAAAACCTACATCAGAATGTATTTAATATTTTCCAGATTTCTCATTTTATTTTAAATAAAATCCACAAAGAGACCTTATCCTCCATATCCTCACTCTTGTATCCTCTTAAATCTTGATTTCTTTCACTCCCTCATTCTATACATGGCTTCTACTAAGCTCATTGAATAAGTCAAGCAACTTTTCCCACTCTTATGGTCTGAATGTTTGTATTCTCCCAGATTCATATATAAAGCCTTAGCCCCCAAAGTGATAGTATTTGGAAGTGGAGCTTTTTGAGGGTAATTAAGTATATATTTGGTCATGAGGTTGGGGCCCTCTTGAGGAAATCAGTATCCTTATAGGAAAAGGAGACAGAAAGATACTGTCTCTCTTCACTTGCACACACTGAAAAAAGACCATGTGAGCACACAGTATAAAAGTAGCTGTCTACAAGCCAAAAAGAGGGCTTCATCAAAAACTGAATCTGGGGCACTTCAATTTCAGACTTCCCAACCTTCAAAACAGTTAGAAATACATTTCTGTTGTTTAAGTCACCTATTCTATAGTATTTTATTACAGCAGTCTGAGCAAACTAATACAATAAGTTGGGGTCTTCTCACAGACTGTTTCTTCTCTCTTTTTATAGGGGTCTCCTTAATATTGCTTGATTTTAAAGGACAGTTTTAAAAGAAACAAAGTATTTTATATCAACAGAATGTGAAGTTTCTCTATGATACATGAAAAATGTATCGTGTGTTTAATGTAGAAATCATGTTTTATCTTAAGAAGCAATTTAAACTAAAAAATTAATGACACTTCTTTATTTCTAGTGACTAAAATAAAGCAAATTTAAATTTTCCTCTCCCTTCCCCATGGATTCAAAGTTTTAATGAGAGAGTAGGAAAATTCAAGGAATAAATTGTGTGTTAATAACTATTTTGTTTACATTAAATATGCATTTTAAGTTTTCTAAAAAGTCACATATATCTATATTTTACCTATATAAATTTATACCATATTAAGAATAATGAATATCTTCCATGTTTTGGTTAATATTATAATGTCAAATGCCAAGTTTTCATGGATTAATAAAAACTACAATAGCAATAATTTCAAATAAATTATATACATATTAAAATGACAGATTATCCAGTAATAATTTTGTTATAAAATTATTTTTTTAAATGGCAAAATATCAGATTTGGAAAACTATAGTTTGAAAGCTAAAAGAGTTGCTCCACTTAAACATATTAAGTTAAACATTAAGCATTTAAAAAATCTAAAATATGTGAAAACATTATAGAAATTAATTGTTTTAATACATGGCTTGTTCATATTACAAATGCAGTTTTCAGAATAGCTGCTTTAAGTATGCAAAGTATACAGAGTTAGGCATTGGACGGTAAAGGAAGAAAATATATGGCATCTGGTATCTGTTAGGACATATATATTTAAGAATCTGGTATAGTAGTCATGAATGCTTTTTGTTTGTTTGTTTAAGACAAGGTCACACTATGTTGCTCAGGCTGATCTAAAATTCCTGGGCTAAAGCAATCCTCCTGCCTTGGCCTATCAAAATGCTGAGATTGCAGATATGAGTCACCACGCCTATCCATGAAAGCTTTTCAATAAATAAGTTGGATCTTAGGTTTCCAGGTAAAATATAATGTTGTACCTTCTCACCCCTGTTTCTGAGTGATTCTGTGACAAATTATATTCAGTGAATTGAAAGCAGAAGTAAGATGTGCCAATTCTGGCCCAGATTATTTTATTGACAATTTTAGTACTGCTGGAGTTCTTTTTTTCTTCTGCCACAAGAATTAGCAACGGTGGAAATGGTGGATATTTAATAGTCTTGATTTCAGTATAAAAGGATTTGGAGTACAGTCCTCAGCTGGTATGTGATGGAAACATGTTAGAGATAAGTCTGTGCACTTATAAAGCACCTAGCATATGGTGATGTTTGTTGGCACAGCATAACCTAGACTATCCCGACTGATTCAATGTTGGGTTAGACAAGAGTGTCTTACTAGATAGAGACAGGCGAGCAAAAACAACTGCAAAATGAACGAATCATTTCTGGAGAATGAATTATATACATATTTCTTTTTATGGATATGCAGTCCCAATTGTAAATGATTGTATGATATCTTACTATTATCAGTTCTTATATGAAAAATGCTTACTGTGTATGTAAGTATCTAAAAAATACCAAATATTGTACCTTTTTCAAAGTGGTCATTCTTAGGAGATATCACATTGCATTCCCTGTTGCTACCACACCTAATTTATTGTAGATATTCTACAGTATGTAGAATATATTTGTCTTACTTCTTAAGAATTTTATTTCGTTTTAATTGACACATAATTTTCATATGTATGATACAATATAATATTTTAATACATGTATACATTGTGTAATTATCAAATTTGAGTAATTAGCATAGCCATCATCTTAGACATTTATCATTTCTTTGAATTGAGAACATTCAAAATCCTCTCTTGTAGCTATTTTGAAATATACAATACATTATTTTTAACTATAGTCACCTTATAGAGCAATAAAAACAGAAACTTATTCCTTCTACTAAATGCAACTTTGTAGCCATTAACCAAACTCTCTCATCACCCTCTCTGCCCACCTCTAGTAACAACTACTTTACTTCTATAAGATCAAATTTTTGGATTTCACATAAGAGTAAAATCATGTGGAATATGTCCTCCTGTGCTTGCCTTATTTCATGTAACATAATATTCCCTAGATTAATTTATGGTGAAACAAAAGACAGAATTTAATTCTATTTTATAGCTGAATAGTATTCTGTTGTGTATATATACCACATTTTTTACACATTCATCTATTGATGGACACATAGGTTGATCTCATGTGTTGGTTATTGTGAAGAGTAAAAAATATGAGAGTGGGGATGCCTCTTCAACATGCTGATTTTATTAACTTTGGACAAACACCCAGGAGTGGGATTGCTGGATCATATGGTAGTTCTATTTTTAATTTTGTGAGGAATCTTCCTACTGTTGTCTGTGATGGCTGCACTAATTTACATTCCAATCAACAGTGTATAAATGTTTCCCTTTCTTCACATCTTTGCCAGCATTTTTAAAAATAATAACTATGTTAACTGGGATGAGATGATATCTCATTGTGATTTCGATTTGTATTTTTCAGATGATTGTAATATTGAGCATTTTTTTTATTTTGGTTAGGCCATTTGTATGTCTTCTTGTAAAACTGTCTACTCAGGTCTTTGTCCATTTTCAATTTGAGGTATTATTGCTATTGAGTTGTTTGAGTTTCTTATATATTCTGGATATTAACCCCTCGTCATATGCATAGTTTGCAAATATTTCTCCCATTCTATAGGTTGTCCTTTTGCTCTTTTGATTGTTTATTTTGCTGTGCAGAAGCTTTTTAGGTTGATGTAATTCTACTTGTCTATTATTTTATTTTATTTCTTTTTTTATTTTGTCTATGTTTTTGAGTTCTTGATATTAAAAAAAAAAAATCCTTGCCTAGACCAATGACATGAAGAGGTTTTTTGTTGTTTTTTAATGTTTTCTTCTAGTAGTTTCATAGTTTTGGATCCTACATTTAAGTCTTTAATCTATTTTGAATTGAATTTTGTATATGGTGAGAAAGAGAGCTCCAGTTTCATTCTTTAGTATGTGGATGTTCAATTTTTCCCAGCACTACATGTTAAAGAGAATTTCCTTTTCCACTGCGTGTTCTCAGCACCTTTCTTGAAAATCAGTTGACTGTAAATGTGTGGATTTATTTCTGAACTCTTAATTCTGTTTCTTTTTTCTGTGTGTCTATTTTTATGCTTATCATGCTGATTTGGTTACTATAGCTTTGTGGTATATTTTCAAGTCAGAAAATGTTATGCTGCAGCTTTGTGCTTTTTTGCTCAAGATTGTTTTTACTATTCAGGGTCTTTTGTGGTTCTACACAAATTTTAAGATTTCTTTTTGTGTGTGTGTGAAGAATGTGACTGACATTTTAGTTAGAATTGTATTGAATTTGTAGTTCACTTTGACTGAATCACTTATATAGACTACTAGATGGTGGTATTGACATTTAAACAATATTATTTCTTCCAATTTATGAAAATAGAGTATATGAGGGGAAGAAAACAAACAAACAAAAAAACACTGGAATTATGTTTTAAAGTGCAGGCTCCTTAGAGTACAAGCTTCCACAGCTAGGTAAGTGTTTCAGAAACCCATCAGTATCAGTGTACCAGCTAGTATTGTTGTGAGAGGCTTTGTTTGGCTTCAGTGAATTTTTGTTTTAGGATTCTTTCAACACGTTTGCCCATTTCAAGTTGTGTGATTTACCAGTGCACCTGCTTACACTGTGCTGAATGTACAGTAGTTTTTGACCAAAAATGACATGACCCCTGTGCCCCACCCTCTGTATTCACTTGATCTTATCCAGAGAACATTTTTTTTGTTTCCCTGATGAAATAAGCCCTCAAAGGGAAACATTTTGCTGATGTGGAAGAAGTGAAACAAAACAGGTCAGAAACAATAAAAGGTGTCAAAATTGATGAGGTCAAAAACTGTTTTGAGCAGTGGAAACAGCATCTCAATAGGTTTATTGCATCAAACAAAGAGTACTTTGAAGGTGACTGAAGATTAAATATGTACGAATAAATGCACAAATTTTAATAAATAAATTCCATGTTTTTTTGGATTCTCCCCTCATATTTCATTTGTGCCATCTTTAATTTCTTTCATCAATGTTTTATACTTTTTACTGGAAATAACTTTTGCCTTTTTGGTTAAATTTATTCTTGGTAATTTTTTGGAAGATATTGTAAATGAGATTGTTTCCTGATTAGTTTTTTTCAGATAGTTCACTGTTGACATATAGTAATGCTACTGAATTTTATATGTTTATATTGTGTCCTACAACTTTACCAAAGCCTTATTAGTGCTGTTAGTTGACTATGCATGTCTCTGTTGGTAGAGTCTTTTGAGTTTTCTGTGTATAAGATCATGTTATCCTCCAAAGGGGGCAATTTAACGCTCTTCTTTCCCATTTGGATGTCATTTATTTCTTTCTCTTGCCTAATTACTCTGGTTACAACATCCCGTACAATGTTGAATAGAAACCGTGAAACTAAGCATTCTTATTTAATTCCAGGTCTTAGAGGAAATCTTTCAACTTTCCCACATACAATATGATGACAACTATGGATTTCTCATATGTGGACTTTATTGTGTCGAGGCAAATTTCTTCTATATCTATATTTATTGGGAGTTTTTTTAAAAATCATGAACGAGTGTTGCAGTTTATGAAATGTTTTTCTGTGACTATTAAAATGATTATATGATTTTTGTCATTGATTCTATTAATGTGGTATGTCACTTGTGTTAAGTTTCATATCATGAATCATCCTTGCAGTCCTTAGGATGAATCTCACCTAGTTTTGATAATAGATTTGTTTTAAATAAATAGGCAGGCATTCATTAATTGAAACTAAATTCAATGTGATTAATTTAATTTGGTAAAATTTAGAAAAAATAATTTTATGAAATTATTTATAATTTATTTATTTAATCATTTATTCAGTATGTATTGAGTATCCATCATATACCAAGTTCTGTACTAAACACTGAGAATGCAGAACTGAACATAATAATGGCCCTGCTCTCATGAAGCACAAGTGACGACTTAGCAAGAAACATAGTATAGTGATAAGTGCAATGCATACAATGGGTAAAGAACAATAAAATAAAGAATAACTAGGTAACTTTAAGGAAGAATGAGAGTTGAACTCTTTGAGAATAGACTTGGTCTGAGATCTAAAAGACTAAATGGAAATAAGCATGTCAAACTTAGGCAAAAAATACTTCAGTCTGAAAAAGAAAATGTATTTCATATGTCCTAAGAAGGAAAGTAGCTTGTGGTTCTAGGAGATTATATAAAATAGAATTTTGGCCAGGCATATGATTTGTGGGTAGTAAGCAGGTCTTCAGGTTCTTATATTGGTCAATTGATTTTTTTTTAAGCAGGGTAAGATTTTATTTGAAATGGTATGAAAAACATTAGTGAATTTGAAGCAAACAAAATACAACATATAACTTATGTTTTATATAATCCAAAGAATGATTTGGGGCAACGCCTTCAGTTCCCCTCCCACTGTAGGAGCTTCCCTGTCCTCTCAATAAATCCAGCTTTCTCAACCAAAAAATTAAAAAAAGAATGATTTGGTCTGCTGGGTAACATGGAGAAAGAGCTTAAGTAACATGACAAATTAAAAACTTACTGTAATAGTCCAAGTACAAAATTATGTAGTATTAAGGAATAGGTGCAAATTGACAGAGTATTATAGTCAATTAGAGTTGGAAAATAAGCTAAAATAAATCAATATGAGCAATTAAGAAAGAGTAATTAATTTTTAAAATCTCATGTCTTTGACTTGATAAACCGGACAAAGAATAGATAAAAGAATTTAAAAGAAAGGTGGATCCTTACTTCTCTTTTGGCTATGGTAATTTTTAACTTTTAGCTGATTATTGATGTAGAAATATTAAACATAAGTAAAGTGCTTAATGTATGGCAAGAACAAGTTACATATTATGTGGCACTAACTTTGAAGTCACTCAGCTTGGAAGAGCTAAAAAACATGATGTAGAGCATGATTTTAAAGTTGTTATTGATTGACTTCAATGAGCTATGAAATAGGTTATTACAATTTTCAAGAGAAGAGATGTCAGAAATAATAATTGTGAAATACCACCAACCATCTTCTGTTATTAAAGATGAAGCTGCTGCTGACGTTTGGTTCATATTATTTTAAAGATAATTTGTACTGTAATTGTATTATTTTATATAATCAGGTAGTTTGGGAGATATTTAAAAAATACATTCAAGAAATCACTAAGAGAAAAAATAAAGGAAGGGTTGGCAATGAGACTGTAACACTGTCTTTATCAATTAACTGAAAGGAATGTATTGGGGTTTTTTATGTAGCATTACTTCCATCCCAGTGTGACACTGCCAATATTTTTCATTGTGCAGAAGTAATTTATATTCCATATTACCATATTTTAAAAGTCCATATAACTGCTCTATTTATTCACTCACATATTGTTTTTTCATTAATGTGGTTAACAGTGTTGAGTGCAAAGTTAATTACAGTCTATATTCATATTATCTCATTTAAATATGACAAATCACATTATTTTCAAAGTTATCTTCTAACTATGCATCTTTTATTTCAAAGTTGAAAGTATAATTGGGCATATACACTTTGTAAAATTTTATGTTAAGAGTCTGTAGACACTAAAAATATTATTTTTGAAAAATACTTGTTATCCGAGTCAAATTGATATGATACTCCCACTCCTTCAGCTTAGCATAACTGAAACCTTCAAAGAAGAGACTGAATCCTCCCAAGACCTGCGTGTATCTTTTGTCAAGGGAGTTAATGGGGTGAGAAAAGAAAGAAGAAATGGTATAGTGTGCCTCCTGTAAAGAGACAGACTCCTATTGCATTCAAAACAAGTAATTTCAGATTTTATTTTGTTTATTTCAATATAACCAAAATTTTATTTCTTTTTAATTTTTTTAAAATTTTAAAAATGTAGGGTGCAATTCAGGGTTAGGTATATAAGTGGTCATCATACAGGTGAAGTTTGGACCCACTGGTTCTCACTTCACCTGGTTTGGGGTCAGGTACCCTTATTGTTGTTATGTGCTCCTCTATCCCCAGCAGCTTCAGGCTACTGCCAAACCCTTTCTTGTAGAATTATGATAAATGTTCAGAGTCCACTTATGAGTGAGAACATGTGGTACTCAGTTCTTTGTTTCTGTGGTAGATCACTAGGCATGATGGACTCTAAACCCATCCAAGTTGCTGCAAAGTTTTTTTATATAAAAGTGGTGCACATTTGTGTTCAAGAGTTAGTGGAAAATGTTGCTCATTCTTTCAATACTACTTGTTTATTATCAAGGCTTATGTTGGATTTTAATACAAAATGGGTAGTAGCCGTGAAAGGTTTGTCTCATGACATCTGAGTAAAATATTAATAAAACAATTCATGCATTCAATGCATTATACATATAATCGACTGGAGATCTGTGTTCTCTATTCTATTTTTTCTTTTTAAATTTTGCTTTCTGTTTTTGCTTTTTCATAAAATGAAGAAATTTGAAGTGAACAAAGATTCTTGTGACACTAACATAATTATACTACAACTCAAATAATATTTCTTGAAAAATGATAATCATAAGGCATTTGCCTATATTTTATTTCAATTGCTACTGGCCACTAGCAAAAGAGACTTCAAATCTTTTTATTGATACCAGAAGAAATACATAGAAAAATGTAAGAAATATATATTCTTTGCATCCAGGAACAGCCTGTTTTCTTTTGCTCTTATAAAAAAAAATTAAAAGCTTAATTTGGAAACTTTTTTCCTGCAACTGCTTTTTTAGTTATAAACTTATCTTAGTATTGCCTCATTCTACCATATCTGGAATCTTGCAGGCAAAAGGAGATTTAGTTAATGTAATCATTCATGGAATTTAGGCAAACAGATAATAAGCTCCCTTTTATTGCTCTGAATTATATAAATTACTGAACTGTATCACCATAATTTACTAGATAACGGCATATTGATCTGTACTTCATGCAAATTCATTTTTGTTGAATACTCTTCTGAGACATTTTAAATCTTATTATGATCTTATTATATCTTAAAATATGCCTGTTTTTATTATTTTGGGGGGTGAATGAAGGTAGAAGAAATTTATCTAATTCACTGGCATAATTTTTATGCACTGAAAGATGTTAAATCTTGAAAATATACTAAGAAAGCACACAGGATTACCTTGCTCTTTCATTTAATTTTATTACTTTACAAACCTTTTTGAAAAATGTTCAGGTGCTTAATTCTATATTATTTAATATTATTTTAAACAAAGTATATTTATTTTAGATACGTTATAGACAGTTTTAAACTTGTTCTCCAGATGTGTTATTGTTGTTTTGTTTGATTTTGTCCTCAAAAGTTGGAAAATACAAAGGAAATTGAGAAGTTGGCAAGAATTTTATTTGCCAGTTAATCATAAACAGTTATCTTGGAATACTTGTATAATGAATAATAGAGCCAAATTAGAAAAATAATTTAATAAAAAATCAGTCACATATTTTAAAAATAATTTCATAAAAATTAATTACATATTTAATAACTAGCTCATAAATTTAGACTTGATTCATACACATGTGGTTTCATCCAAGCATGTATTTTTTAATAAAAAAATAACGATTTCTGCCTATGTCACTGCCTTCATTGATTAAACACTTCAGAGTGTTTTATGTCAATTCAAGAATTTTAAAATGAAGTGATATTAGCAATGCATGAGGCTTGTTGATATGTTTATTTGTAATTAATAAGCTTTGATGTTGTTACTGAAAGTGAAAAAGTTCCTGTTTATGATTACTGTTTAGATCTCCCTGTCAGTGTGTTACTATTGATAAAAGTCATCCAATTATATTAGAATAACCTTGTCAAAAATAATTGATTACAGAGAATAATGTAATAAAGGATTTTTGATGCAAATTGGATACAATAAAGTAGACTGTGGATAGAAAAAAAACTATTAACGCATAAGAAACTGAATAGGTTAATCAGTTGGATTTAGGACCTTATACAAGATAAATGTATTATCCTTTCTCATGATTGTGGTGTTCAGTGATGTAAGAAAACAAGAATCCCAATGTAGAGTAGAAGAGTTCATGGTGGCAAGTACATTTAGTATGTTAACACAAGGAAGGGATATCCTGTATGTTAAGTTTGTTGATAGCATTGTATATGGGGAATAACTTTATAAAAGACCATCAGATTTGTCTACGAAGGTAAACATTTGTTTTGTAGAGGGAACTGCAGGCAAGATATCTAGGTGATGTTAGAGTCGAGAGATCTGAGAAGTGACACAGTGTACTTTAGAGAAAGGAAAAGCTTCACCACATCCTTGCCCACAGTGTACTCTGCTGAATCTTCAGGACAGGACCAGTCAAAGGAAATCTTTCCTGCCATTCACTTATTCTTTCCTCTCCAGCTTTAATCCATTTTGGAAGTGATGAGGGAAATTTGGATGTAAAAGAGAGGTTTAAGTTAAATTTTATTTTTAAATTGTTTGTTTTGTTTTGTTTAATGCAAGACTAGATATATTATTAGCAAAAGTAAGTTGAACTGAAATGAAATTTCTCTTGACAAAAGTAAGCAGAGATTTTAATTACCCAAAAGTGATTAGAATACTCCTTGTGATACCACATGGATTTTATTAAAGGGAAAGGAGTGAATGAATCTCATAGAGCTAATTTACTTGGGCAATGTGAAAGGTGGGCAGAGGGAAGGAAAGCTATAGTCTAACTCTATCCTTTGTAACTTGCTCGTCTATCATGTTTTTTATGCCTCAAGAGTTAACCTCACTTTCAGTCCATATTCATTTATTTAGAAATCTTATCCACTCATTTTCATTCATACCTATTCTTTTCCCCAATGAAGTTCGATATTCTGAAGAAAGATCATTTTGAGACAGTTTTATGTTTCTCATCAAATGATTTCATTCTGTGCTATATCTAAGAGAAATTTCACAAAGTTTTTGTGACATGTGCATGAAATACTTTGTTTACAAAGCTAGTTTCTATATTTAAAATAAACTTATTTTATCAATCCAGTTGTTGTCTTAGAGAAATTGAAGTGTCTCTGATCAAAACATAACTGCTTTAAAACTGGTATTTCATTACTTTATGATGTATAAATGCTATATTAATTTTGAAAGAAAAGAAAGTCTATTTAAAAGCATTGTACATAAGCACGAAAACACTTAAGAAATTTAATATTTTCTTTGGAAAAATATATGTACTTATTAGTGTATAAAATGGAAAAAAATTCTCTGATATATTGGAATAAGAAACATTAACAATATAAGTTACTTTAAAAAATAAAACTGATATTTTGTATATAATTATTCTGTCCTCTCTTCAGATAATATACTTTATTTCTTCTTATAGCAAATGATGTTCTGATAGTTCAGGGAATATTTCTAAATTACCTTTCACTTATTTTAAAATCATTTCTATATTTTATAAAATAGTTGCTAATGTTCAGAAAAGTTCATTCAATTTAAAGTTGCCTTTATCATTATCTAAAATATTCCTTGATGTAATTTGTTTTCAGTAATGCATTTGAAACTTTTATATTAAAATCTCAGGATATACTGCTGAGTTCAGCAACTGAAGTAAATGGAACTTTGGAAATATAGGTTATTCTCATTTTACCCAAGTCATGTTTCTCAACTGGAAAATTAAAAACTGTCCTCAAAGCAGGTAAACATCTTTTCTGAAGTTTTACTGGGGGGAAAAAAACTGTTAAAAGCTGTATGACAGCATCAGCAACTTTGATCTTTGCATCTTTTGTAACAAAGTAGGGTGGCAGATTGTCTCTTGTCATATTATTTCACGGGATTGAGGAGGATAAAGTTTTGCTGGAAGTAATAAATATTTACCTGAATGTTATTAACTTAATTAGACAACTAAAAACCAGAGGAATAAGTGTCTTCTAAAATATTTTGTGTGAGAATTGATGTTTTAACTCTGTGGAGGTAGCAAAGGGGTTGGGAAATCTGTAGCAATAATACAGCTAAGTGTGAGTGTCCCAGTGTTTACGTGTGTATTCATGTATATTCATAGCAAATCACTACCTAGAAATTCATGTCAAGTTTGTGTTCCAGTGACATTCCAAAGTGAACTAAACTTTAGAATGAAGTTATAGATTCAAGTCATTCTTCCTGTATGTTTTTAGTCAAGTTGTGTGATTGCAGTTGGGTATTTTAATTAAAAACATCACTATTATCATTTGATATTTTAGTCTCTCATGGTTCTTAATATGTTTTGAAAAATCATAATAATTCAATCCCATTATTGTTTTTACACATTTTCTTAAAGTCATTCAAACTTTACTTCTTCCTGCAGTATATATAAAAGTCTCAATTGGCATTTGAAAATTATACATAGATAGCATATGCATGTGTAAATATACATAGAAATGCATAGGTGTGTATAAAATATATGTTGCAAGAAAAGTTCAAAAAACCAAAAGTCTTTAAAAAAAACTTTAATATAATAATGTCAAATTCTTGGTTTAAAATTAATGTCAACTTGTTTTAGTTAGATTGCATTTTTTTTTTAATAACCAGTGATCGATGCATACAACCTAAGTGGGATAAATATGTTTGCTTTTTTTCAATGCATTTGTATAACAGATTGTGATAATTTGAGGACATGTTTTAAATTAAATGAAACCAAGCAATCAAAATCCATATTTTCTGGTTCAGTTATATAAATTGAATGGATTAATAAAACTCCATGTCTGCTTTAAAAGTGTTGCATTGACAACATGCCACCTTATTGACAACTGTTACTTAAGACTTCTTAAGTATCAACTCTTGCAAAATTGGTATGCTGCTTTTTAATTTCATGATAGTTTTAGGATTTAATGAGTTACTCTGGGCTTATTTTACATATGACATTCTGAGCCTCGGACTTAATCAGGTATTAATTACTAAGGCTGTCTTGAACCTTTGCAAGGTGCTTTCTAAATGTATGGCTTCATGAAATGTTCATATTTAGGCTATTAGCCTGAACAGAAAGTCTAGAAGTAGGAAACAAATCACAAGAAAATATTTTGAGCTACAATGACAATGTTTAGCTAGATTCCTGCTTCAGTTGACAAAGTTGCTCCTGGAGATATGCATTTTTTTAAAATTTGAAAGATGTGGGATACAATTCAGGATTACTATACACGTGGAGACCAAAGGGAGCCCAAACTTTACCTAGATATGCATTTAATATAAAACTTATTCACTACACAGTCTCTCAAGAGCAGAAATATTGCTTCCACAAAAGAAAGGAATCCAGGTGAAAAATGTTCTGCTTAAATGAACATGAGATAAAGGTAGCCTATGGAAGGCCTGTGCTATTATTACCAGTCATTGAAGAAAAAGCATTCAAGATGTTGTCCCTCCTACACAAAATTGATACACAAATTGTGTTTGGGATTTGTATATCACAAGTAACTTAAGAAGTTTAAACTGATTTGTCAAAGATGTTATGTATACTCAGGTTTGGAACCAGAGGAGCCCTTCAGACCTTGGATAGAGCACCGATTTCCCTTCAAAGTCCCTCAGCCACTTTAAGTTTGTCACAGGATAATATGTGACAAGACTCCAGGCTCCTTGTCCAGTCTTAAAACCCCTGACTTACTGACTACTGTCAACTACCTTTCCCTGTGGAAGAATCACCTGATTATGCATAAGCATTAGCAAAGCAATATTAACAGAACAAAAAGCAGAAATATTACCTACAGTAGCTACTGCAACCATGTGGCATAAATGCAGGTCACTGAGATCTCAGGCAGATGTATTTTTGATAGTATTAACAGTTTGTCCATGTAGCAAACATGTGCTTGTACACCCTGAATCTAAAATAAAAATTTAATAAAAGAACATAAAAGTAAAAAATAGCTAGGAAGTGAAGAAAGCCAAGGTTATTTAAAAAAAAAAAATTGTAAGAAGAAAGAACTAACTGTGAATAATAAATAATGTACATTTGTTTCTGTCTCTCTTTTTCATATACCAAAGTTTTTTTCTCTATTAAAACTATATTTTGTTGTTTAATGAATAAAAATAATGAAGATAATAATATAATTTTGAATATCATTCTCATGAGAGGAATTAAGTGACTTTTTAAAAATTAAGAGTCGGAAGCACCAGTATGTTGTTGCCCAGGCTGATTTCAAACTCCTGGGCTCAGACAATTCTTCTGCCTCAGCCTCCCAAGTAGCTGGCACTATAACTGTGTGTCACTATACTATACCTGGCTTTAAATTATATTTTAAATATAGTTATAGGCTCTGTCACTTAACAGAATTTTTTTAAATAGCTACTTTGGTTATTCTTTAGATTCCTAGGAGAAAAGATCACTTACATTTTCTCCTTAAACTGCCATAAACTAAACATTTAAAATTTGTGTAACACTAAACAACAGTTATAAATAAAAATATCTATATGTCCAATATATAGTAATTCTCAAATTTATCATATGCTGACTGAAAACTCAGACCCAATTTTTAAATAATTGTCCCATTCTCAAAAAATTACGCAATAAAATATTAATCGTTAAAAGCAGTAGTTTATCATCCTTTTTGGGGACCAATTTTCATTTCTCCACTGCAAAGCTATTTTGCTTCAAGAAGTTTTAATAAGAAGACTGTTTTTACTAAAATTGTAATTAACAGCACAAAAACCCCAACATTAGTTGAGTTTGAAATTATACATAAAAAACCAGTAGAAAATTGTTCTGGTCTTCTAGAAAGACAAAACACAAAGAAATTAAAAGGTGACAATATATTTGAACTATAATCGTTTTTAAAACTACCATGCATTTGAATGCTATCACCTGTTTTAACTATGAGAAAATTATTCAAAATTAAAAAACAATTTTTGCAGTGCTAATTATTATACGAGGTAGCTTTTTTTTGCAATTAACTTTTTGAGGATGTAAAATGTTTGTGATTTTAGTATTGTTTCTACTATAAGTAAGTGAGTAAAATCACAGGTATTATAAATCGTTCTTTATCATAGTAGCTATGATTTCCTTCACTATGGCAGACAAATTGATCTTCTCATAACTTTAAATTAAGTGGTAGGCACCATCACTTAAATTACTCTGCAGCAATAATCTAGAGGTATTAAAGAGTTAATTGAAATATTTTAGGAAAGAAACTTCTATTTTTTTTTAGTAGTGATTTATATTCATGTTTTATATTGCTATCTAGACTTTATTTTGTTTATATTAGTTTAAGCTCATCCTTTATTATTCTGGATTACATTAGAATATACTAATGAACATAAATTATATGCCCATGTTTTTGTGTTTACTAACAATTATTTCTGGATTTGTAATAAATGAAGGAAAGTAAATATGAAATTAATGCAATGGTTTTCCAGTTGGAATGATTTTTTTTAAAAAGAATGTTTTACAAATTATGGCCATTAACCAATTTTAGTTTAATGAAACAAAAATCTATGCTTAAAGGTTTTAAATAATAACGAAGCATTTTAAGTAGTTTGTATTTTCAAGCACACAGCACCCACAAATTGTCACACTCCTCTCATTCTAGCAGTGGCAAGTCTTGTACATACAAAAAAAACCCAAACTTTCTTTGGAAGATTATGCAAGCTATCTTCTAGAACAAACTTTCAAATAAATATATCAACCTATTGGCTTTAAAACCAGGTCTCCAGAATGGGCTGTGCTATCAATCACCTCCTGATAGCTCATGAGAAAGCAAAAGCAGAATAATGAAATACACTTGTAGATATTCACAAATATTTACAAGTCTTTTTCGGAGCTGGCAGCAGATATTATCAAATCAGTCATACAATGAATACTAGGCCCACCATATACAGTTGTGTTCTTTCTGTCCTGCAAAATAGCATATGACCAAGATGAAGCATCACCTAAAATCCAACCTGTGTTCTGTTTGCCAAGACTTGCATATATGGAGTTGTAGCCACCAAAATATATCACAGTTTTCTGCGGGCTGATTAACAGCCCCTCAAAATTCATTGACCTTATGCCCATGACCTGTACATTTTTCACCTTTCTTGGCAAAAAAGGAGTTTGCAGATGTGATTAGTTTAGAGATCTTGAGATGGGGAGATTATCCTGGTTTATCCAGGTTGATCCAATGTCATCATGAGTGTTCTAATAAGAGGGAGACAAAAAAATGAGGGTCAGAGAAGGCCACATGAGGACAATCGATTCAAACGAAAATTCGAGTGATGGTGAGGATAGAAACCACGGAATGAGAGTCTTTCTAGAAGGTGGAAAAGATGAAAGAAAATAGATTCAACCCTGGAGCCTTGAGAAGAAGCACATTTCTGCCGACACCTTGATTTCAGTCCAGTTACATAGATTTTAGAATTATATTTTCCAAAACTATTTGATAATAAATTTGTATTGTTTAAGACACCATGCTGGTGGTAATTTGCTATGGCAACAATGAGAATTTAATGCAAACTTATAGAATAGAAGTAAGTCAGATGATGGAGGAGGTTCAAAAGAATAATCATTTCCAGCTTTAGAGAAACTATAACTATTATAATTAATTGTGGATAACATTTCTTCTAGAATTTTGCATCAACTGTTAGTGAATCTGGGTTAAATATATACTTTATTTTTTTGCATCAGATGATTTTGCCTAATTCTGGAGACATTTAAGAACTTAGATTTTTTTAGAAAACCACATTATAGATTTTTTCATGGAGACTTTTACATCCTGCTCACCAATCCTAGCATATTTGGGAAATGTTAACTTTTCTGCATGCTTCTTGATGTATATAATTAATAACAACCTGATCGTCAGCTTATATTCAAGGCCAGAAGATTCTACGAATTGTTAATAATACCACAACTTAAATAGGATCAAGACCTAGAATTTCCAGAGATCCATAGCTTTCAGTTTGAAATGTTTAAAGTGTCTACATTTCAAACAAAACTTGTCAGTTCCATAACATAGAAATTTGTGACATTTATTTTTCATTTTTTTCCTTACACTGAATTATTTTCTAAACAAAGCCCATTTCTACTTTTAAAACAATTTCTGCAATACATAATTTTAAAATAATATTTAATGATTTTGCATTTCAGAAACTTTCTTGAAATAAAATGAATTTCAATTTTTTAAATGTAGAGTAGAATTTTCTTTTTCTTTTTTTTTCTGACAAAGCAAGGAGTCAGTTATTTTTGCATAACTCTCTACTGTCCATATGTCCTTGGCTTTCACTCTACTAATTTTAATGATTGAATATATTAAGCAGATAACAGAGTCAATTTACATATTCCAAATAAATATTGAAGGTCATAATGCATTTTTTAAAGTTCTTTCTCTTTATTTGACTGATCCATCATTATCAAATCAACTTGATCCACAATTTACATTGTGCTTTGCAGACACAAGCAATGTCAGATTATTTGTCTTCATTAAATCTTTCCTATCAAAATGAACCTAATTTCTTACTGTCTGTCGTCAGCTTAGATAAATCAGAGGCTCATTGTCATTACAACATTTTTTTAAAGCTATACACTAAGACTATTACATTTACGTTTACATCTCAAGTAATTTTTAGTGGATTTAGAAAAATAACAACTCTAAAATAAAGCAATTCCAAGCTAACAATAATGGTTAAATATAATTAATAATTAAATTTTATGCAAGGCCTAATTTACTATTTTTATATCGCACTTTGTTTATGGAGTCAAAACATGAGAAGCACTGTCCAATAGAACTTTCTACAAAGATGGAAAAATTCTATACTGTCCAGTGTCGTAGCCATTGACCACATAAAACTATTGAGCACTGGAATTACAGATAGTATGAATCAGAACCTAAAATGTTAATTATATTAATTTAATTAATTTAAACTTAAATAGGAACATGTGCCAAGCGGTGATCACATTGGGAAGTGAAGATCTAGAGAAAAGAGTTCTGGGCTGTGTTTTCGATTTGGACTCTTATATAACCTCAGCATTCATTCACTGGTTCTATTAAAGAGTCATATCACTTCTCTAAGCTTAAATATTTTCATTCAATCAATAAGTTTCTTGTTGAAGGTCTACCAGATCCTGTATAGTGTGCTAGGTACTGTGGATACAATGATTAAATCAGAATGGCCACTTCTTTGCATTCTGCAGGAAAATATGATAATAATCACGCCAAAATGTATTGTTTATTTAAAATTGTTACAGGGTCTCTGGTAAAAAGTACAAAGTTCAATGCCAGCCTGTGAAAGGAAAACATGACCAGGTCCCTAGGTTTGGAAGTTCTTCCTGAAGAAGTGATTTTTGAATTTAATCTAGAATGAAGGTTTAAACATTTGCAAGTAAAGACAAGTACACCAAACTTGTCGTGGACTCTTCTTATTGTAAGAGATTGAAAGAGATTTTGCTACACTTAAAAAAACATGGAGTAATGAAGAAATAATCTAGGAATTAAACTATTATTAATCTAAAACAATGTACTATTAAATAATTTTATGACAATGAAATAATTTTTTCATTCAAATGTATTTGGAAAAGTTTGACAAAGATAGTTGTATATGTGATAAGAAATTTATTGAAACTGGGTATATATGAGGTAAAATTAATCTAAACCTTGATTATACTAATAAATTGAGTTATATAAATCTTGGAAAATGTCTAAATTAAGAATTCTTTTTGTAAACCTTTTGTGGCCATAAAATACTGTGTCTCTTCTTTTTCTCCTCTAATTTGTTTATTTGGTGAGGGACCATAGCAACATGGCTGTCATCACTCTCCAAATGTAACTTTATAAACCTCACATTTTGTTTATATTTCAGGCCCATTGATTTAAAAATTCTAAAATATTTTCATTCACTTTAGCTTAGTAGCATTTTTTTCCTTATTTTAAAATCACTGACCTTGTTACAGCCGACTTTTAACACTTCTGTTATTATATTTTAACGTGTTCTGACTATAGTGATAATTTGGTGAAATGTTACTTCTCAATCAGACTAAACTTTGCATTTTAACTGAAAAAGACAGTGTTAATGAAATAATATTACCATCAAAGACAACTTGAATATAGTAGAATGATAAAATTTGTTTTCTTTACAAATTTCTGCTATTAGTTTACAGATGATCTAAGCAAATCACTTTATTATGTCACTTTTTGTTGTCTTAAATCCAAGTAGATTAAATTATTTTCACATTTTGGTACATTGAGTGTATTTAATTTAGGTAGGGACTGCTTGAAATATATTTTATATATGATTCCAAAGGTTAAAAGTTCATTGTAACTCTTGGATAGATATATATTTTTGTCTTAAACATTTATTGTATAGAAAATATCTCATTTCTGGATGAGTAATTGTTTCCTTATGATAAACAACTTATGCAGGTTTGTCCTCAGGTAAGGAAGAAATTATAATATTTTCATAGAGATTAGAGGTATAACTTGTATGTTGATTGACTTCCCAATGTTTTATTTGTAATAAAGTTCACTATGTACTTGTACATTGTACTTGCAGTTGTACATTCAAACAGGTGCTTGAGAGGAATTAATACGTCCTTTGTTCTTTCTAACTAATAATCATTGCTCACACTTGGGTTAAGGGGCAATGGCCTTCGTCCTTCCTAGAATGCAAGTCATACATTTAAATGATCATGAGCAAATTATAGAGCTGACTTATTTTACTAGAACAACATCAACAACAACAAAAATAGTTGCCATCTTTTTTTCCTTAAAAACATGTACTAACAGCTCTCTAATCTTTGAAAACGTTGCTAAAAACACATAGCATAAATATTTATATTCTCTAATCATGTGATTATGAAGACAAACATTGAATAACATTGCTGAGATAATATCAGAGAAAAATCCTAGAAAAGAATAAATATTATATTCTTGAAATATGTACTTTTAAGGTGGACAACAAAATGAGGTGTATCAATAAGATTAGATAATACACCCTACTTTGAAATGACATTACATAAAAATCCCCAAGATTATGTGGCTAATATGATTAAAAGATGCAGAGTATGATAGGAAAGCATCATGATTCATAGGGTTGATGATTCTTCTATTTAGCCAAGAGGAATAGAGGTGAGACATCATTTTTGTAGTAAAATTGTGAGCTCCATTTTGAATACGATTTATGTAATGCTTCTGTGACATACCCTCACAGAAATATATGTCAATGGAAAATGGGGCCAATTTGAACTAGAAAGTAAATTGAAATGGAGGAGAAAGCTAGTGAATATTAGATCACATATTTGAATATGCGAATATAGGTATAGATATAGAGAGAATACGTGGGTAGAAGCTTCTGTTAAACATCAAACTCTAAGACATCCAGATTATAATGACTTGAGGGTCAAATTCTACTTTGATTTTATGTTTCCTTTTCTCCGTTCTTCCAACCCACTTACCTAAATTCTACTTAGTATGCTCATATATCAATAATTTTTAGCATTCTGTATTGATTGTTTATTCTGAATAGCTCTATGTAAATATTAGTGGAGTAACATGTGATTCATTTCACTCTTTGATCCTTTGAAGAAGCAGTTATTTGAAGCTTACCATATAAAAGGTTATGTGCTATGGCTGTATATACTAACGTACATGAGAAATGAGTTGTGATCAGGAGGACTTTGAGAGCTTACAGAACATACGGTGTAGTAGAGAAAACATGCTCCTTTACAAAGTAGCAGTACTGCATATTATTTAAATTATCTCCCAATTATAAAATGCTGTGATTCTAACACTGAGTTATAATTCTCATGCAACTCATTATGTGATTTCAAAATGTTACTTCCACAAGGTAAAATGTATGCACACATAGTTGAAGGGAACTCACAATGCAGCCAGCTTATCTATGTCTGAATTGCTACCCAGCTTGAAAGTATTGAGTTTTCTTGGAAAAGCACTTAATTTTCTTATCTGTTGGTTTGTAAATAAATATTATCTTATTATTTATTTCATAATTTTGATGTAAAGCTTAAAGATATATTTATTAAATACTTTATTCATGTTTTGTCACATGCTGGAGGATAAATGTTATTATTTTTGTTTTAAAATATTATTATACTACCTTTTCCATTATGTTATAATCACTCATTTACATATGTATTAAATCTATCAGATTGTAAATTCCTTAAATGCTAAATGTATTTCTGTAGCTTTAATATTTTAATACAACCTGAGTATCAGGTAGTAACTGGGCACTGAACAAATGTGTATTGAATTAATGAATGATTGCATAAACATACAGCAGAATGATAATACATTAAATTTGGGGTATAGTTATAAAAAATACTTTTATAAAAAAGAATTAAAATGTGATCCTACTCAAGGTTTGGGTCTCAATTTTTAAAAAAATCTATTCAAGAAGAGTATAAAGAGAAGTAAGTGGAATAAAAAATTTCAACATAAGAATAAGGGACTGCACAAATGTGTATATAGACTTATATAAAATATAAAACAAAAGAAACATATTCTTCTTAATACTAAAAAATTTAAAGAGTACATTATTCGATAAATATCAGAGAATACAGCACAGTAAGAAATTTGAAAACACACATATACATTAATCCCAAAGTCAAAAGAAAACAAGCAAAGAAAAAACTTTATAAAAACCTCATGACAGCAATAAACCTAAATGTAATACCTCAAACTATAAGAATCTTAGAAAGCACAGGAGAAACCCTTATAGAAATTGGAACTAGCAACCAAACCTATTCAGAACCCTAAACGCCCATACCTTAAGAAATAAGATAGACAAGTGGGACCTCATCAAGCTAATGAGCTTCTGCAAAGCAAAAGAAAGCAGAGAGACAGCCCACAGAAGGGAAAAAAATATTTGCCACTGTATATCTGACAGTTGCGTAACATCTAAAATCTACAAGGAACTCAAACACTCCAAAAGGAAAAAAACAAAACAGCCCCATTAAAAAGTGGGCAAAAGACACAAATAGACACTTCTCAAAAGAAGATATTTGGGCAGCCAACAGACACATGAAAAAGTGCTCAACCTCACTCATCATCAGAGAAATGCAGATCAAAACCACATTGAGATACCTAACCCCAGTAAGAATGGCCATCATTAATAAATCAAAGAACAACAGATGCTGAGGAGGATGTGGAGAAAAAGGAACACTTCTACACTGCTGGTTGGAATGCAAACTAGTGCAACCTCTTTGGAAGACAGTGTGGTGGTTTCTGAAAGAACTAGAAATTGACCTTCCAGATGACCCAGCAATTCCCCTATTGGGAATATACCCGGAGGAACACAAATCATTCTACAAAAAAGATACCTGCACATGTATGTTTGCTGCAGCTCTATTCACAATAGCAAAAACACAGAAACAACCATGTTGCCCATCTAAGATGAACTGGATTAAAAAAACGTGCTACATATACACAATGGAATATTATGCAGCCACAAAGAAGGACAAACCTATGGACTTTGCAGCAACTTGGATGGATTTAGAGTCAATCATACTCAGTGATTTGTCACAGAAACAAAAACTGAGTTCCATATGTTCTCACTCATAAGTGGACCTTGAACAATTATAATACTATAAGAAAGCAATTGGCAGTAGTGGGAAACTGTTGAGGGGGTGGGATTGGTGGTTGAGGGAAACTGCTAGGGAAGGGCGGGGCATACCTCATCAACAAGGGTTCCTGCATAATCAATGTCTGTATACCTAATGCTGAATTGTACTCCACATCTTTATAATAAAGAAAAGTGAAAAAATAAAATCAAATGCTTGGGCATGTAATGGTCTTGGAAATGACTTTGAAGATCATTGGTAAGATAGTTGAATTGAAATTGGGAATTATGCACTTTTCTTTAAACTGTATTGTTTAATCTTTATTTTTCTCAGGAGACTATGAGCAGGGATTTTTAGGTGAAAATATAGGTGTTGATGCTGGAAGGCCATATATGTTTTCCTGAAAACCTTGAGGGCTATTAAATTTTACACTAAAAATAAAGGCACTTGTCAGAAAACTAAAATAGGGCTGGCCACTCAAATGATGGAGCTTTGTAACCTGAACACTAATAGAAAAACAAAAGAAATAAATCTTAATATGCATTTTGCATAATTAAATCTCTGTTAGTATTTACACCAAGCACCCACAGTCAGTCCTTTGCAATATTAAAATGTTATGCTAGTGTTTTCTCTTCCAGGATGCATGTCTTGTAGGATATTTGCTTTTAGGTGAGACCATTTTCATAAAAATCTGTTTCAAGGTGTAGGCTTCATAAATGTGTTGTTTTAGCATAAGGAAGAAGTTTTACAGGTTTATCACCTACACGGGAGCATTCCTGGTAGCTTAAAATGGTCGACAACCTCAACATTTTTAAAACCGTCAAACCAACAGTTACTTCCTTTAAATGAAGTCACATTTGCAGTTTTTCAGCTTTAAAAAAAAATCTTTATAAATTACTTAGACTTTCTATTGAGTTGTACCTGAGTTTCCCCAGTATTGTTTTATGTTAACTCATAATGATTCCATTGTTCTGAGGGAAATGGACCAACACAATTTCTGAGTGATACAGCCTTTGTTCCTCTATTCAACATTTGTACAGGAGGTAATTCACATTAATTTACATAAAGAAAAAAACCACTTGCCTTGTTGTCCCCCAGCTGTGTATAGACCACCCATCCTTTGCAGTATTTACCTGGTTTAATCAAATACCCATCTTCTTTTAGGGTCATTGGGTTCAAACACTGTAAGCATTAAAATTTGAACTATATATCAATTAACGTATATATTATTGAACTCAGGGTGTTTTGTTAAGCAGTTAAGAGTTCAGAAACATGTTATTAAAGACCTAATTAATTTATCAATATTCTGATGTAACTATATTAAGAACAGTCTCTCTAGGGTTTTAAGTACTAAATAACTCTTCAAATTGCACAACTCCTCCTATTTTCCTTGGGATAGTAATGAATCATCAAGAGTTGTATAAATTGAAGTTTTGTGAGAAAGGTATCCTGGATTTTATTTCCCTGCACCGTGTTATCAGAATCAGTAGGGTAGTGCAGGTATTTCTCAGGGGAACTCTCTCAACTAGCTGAACTAGGACTGATTTCTCATCCATTTACATCTCTTCCTCATGGCAACTAACTTAGATATCAAATCACCAGGGAATCCAAGACAAAAGTTAGAAATAGATGTCAGCCTATTTCCCCCCATATTTCCTTCCTGCTTTTATCAAATGATATTGACTCTGGGTTTCTAAAACATGATGTCCTGTTTGCCCTGAACTTTACTTAGGACTTCTGAGCTGAGGATTACTACCTCTGAGGTTCCTGTTTTATAATTACTAGAAAATTGTTGTTTCAAAGATGGTGATGTTAGGAAATGATCAAACCCCAGTGGTGCAGGTTAAAAACATGATTACAAAAATTATATGCCACCAGAAATACTTTAAAATAGCCAATTATCCTCTAGTAATTTTTTAATCTCTAAATTCCAAAGACTGTTTGTTGCACATGGTGCTAATTTGACAAATTTTAAATATTCAACCCCAGTAAAATCAACCACTTATGGTGTTAAAGATAATTTTTACAGAAAAAACTATTCATTGGTGAGTTCATTCATTCACTCATTCTCCAAATATTGGTGACTCCAAGAATCTGTTTCCTTGACTGCTTTCACACAAGGAATTACCTGTAGGTCCTGTTTCAGTCTTTTCGTAACTGTCCCACAAAGAGGTACCTCCCATGTGACGCCAAGACCGAGTCCAGTAGCAGTTATTGAGCTTCATTGGTCTTGTTTTTTCTTCCAACCCAGTCCTTCCTTCCTTCCTTCCTTTCTCCCTCCCTTCCTTCCTTCCCTCCTTCCTGCCTTTTTCATTTTTTAAAAAATAAATGTTGCCAAAAACAGAACTTAGAGAAGCCTTGCTAGAACCTTGACAATAGAATGCTTTCTCCAGGATGCCCTCAGCTGATGCTTCTTGGGTTTCCGGTTCCTGCAACTCCAGAGAGCCTGGATTCTGTGCGGAGCCAAGGAAAATGGTATCCTCCCAATGCTGAGCCATGGGGTCATCAAAGCCCCAGTAGAAGTAATCCTATCCTCATATCCTCTGAAAGTCCTTCTCAGCAGTTTCACTTGCTTCTGAATCCAAAAATCTTTTCTCAAGGAGTCACACAAATTATTTCCTCCTACCATTATAAATAGTAGCTTTCCCTGAAAACTGAGACAAAAATATTCAGAATAGAGGTAGTCATGTTATTGTTGGGATGTTCCATATATTAGCTGTGCAATACTCTTTTATGTGTTGCACATCCACAACTTATAAGATCTTTCTTTTGAGTCTGAGTCTTACTCTGTTTCCCAGACTGGAGGTGCAGGGACATGTCCCGGCCACTGCAGCCTCGATCTGCTGGGCTCAGGTTATCCTTCTGCGTCAGCCTTCCAAGTGGCTGGAACTACAGGCATGTGCCACCATGCCCTCCTAATTTTTTGATTTATTGTAGAGAAGAAGTCTCACCAAGTTGCCCAGGCTGGTCTTGAACCCGTGGGCTCAGGCAATCTTCTCACCTTGGCCTCCCAAAGTGCTGGGATTGTAGGTATGAACCACTACACCCAGCCATGATCTTTTAAAGACACTTTATTTTTTTTTATTTATTGTAGAGATGAAGTCTCACCAAGTTGCCCAGGCTGGTCTCAAACCCCTGGGCTCAGGCAATCTTCTCACTTTGGCCTCCCAAAGTGCTGGGATTATAGGCGTGAACCACAGCACCCGGCCGGTGTCTTTTAAAGACACTTTATTTTTCCGATGCTGTAAAATTACTAAGATCCAAGATTAAGAAAAATGACAACAGAGAGTGCTCATGCATTCATTCTATGCTATTTGCAATGAGAATCCAAATCTCATGCATAAGATGGCAATAGCCCTGATGTACTTAACAAATGCAGGATATTCTCTTGAAACTAGGGAAAATAGGAAAAAAATATGATTCTATAATTTTTAGTATTTCTCCAAAAGTTATTTTTTCTTTATCTGTTTTAATTCTGATTTTTCTACTTCACTTTTTTTTGTTTTTCCTTCACTTCTTATCTTTTACCTTGAACTCCCTACTCTGAGAGGTCAGAACTAGAGGAAAATGTATGAATTTAGGATATGATAAAGGTAACCTTTCAAAACACTGTGGAAAAGATGGATTATTCAATAAAGGATACTGGAACAGCTGGCTAGTCATTTGGAAAAGAATGAAACTGGAGCTTTATCATATTCCTTACTCAAAATTTGAGGATAAAAAATGAAATCATTAAAAGTCTGGAATAAGCTTGGTGATTAAGAAAATAAGTTTAAGCCGGGCTCCATGGCTCAGCCTATAATCACGCACCTTGGGAGGCTGAGGTGAGTGGATTGCCTGAGCCCACGGGTTCGAGACTCGCCTGGGTAACTTGGTGAGACCTCATCTCTACAATAAATCAAAAAATTAGCCAGGTGTGGTAGCACATACCTGTAGTTCCAGCTACTTGGAAGGCTGAGGTGGAAGGATCACTGGAACCCAGCAGGTTGAGGCTGCGGTGGCCGGGAGCAGCCACTGCACTCCAGTCTGGGCGACAGAATGAGACTCCAACTCAAAAAAAAATAAAGAAAAGAAAATAAGTTTAGAGTGCTTGTGATCTAAGTATGACAAAACTGAAAAGCTATAGATAATATATTGATAGATTACACTAAACCAAAATTTTAAATATCTTTTTTAGGCAAAAACACTTTAAAGTAAAAGAAAAGAAACAAAAGTCTGGAAAATATTTGTAAGTTAATATTAAAGAAAATCATTTCTTTTTTTGGCATCATAACTGGAGCTTTATTGTAATGCATTCCATTATCTCCAGAACATCACTGGCCACCAG
Source organism: Tarsius wallacei (assembly GCA_963574415.1). NCBI lineage: Eukaryota > Metazoa > Chordata > Mammalia > Primates > Tarsiidae > Tarsius > Tarsius wallacei. The sequence goes on along the minus strand of CAUYQG010028260.1, from coordinate 12,433 downwards.
AAACTTATATGCAAGGGTAATTTTTATAACCTCAGAGTAAATAAAATAGAATAGAGAATGGAGTTGTAACCATAAATACACCTTAAATATAAATATACACATCGATATCCCACACATATAAAAGTCACACTCTGCAAATACTTCGCCTACATAGTCTGCGGAGCACTGAATTCCAGGATGTCTCTTCCAGGATTCACATGTGCCCAATTAGCTATGGATATTACCAGAGAACTAATGCAGGAGCAACACATTACAAGTTTTGGGAAAAAAAGATCAAGTATCACAGAGCTTTTAAAATATTTGATACATTTTTGTTCTACAAAGAAGGAGCATTTCTTAAATATTACAAACATTGAACCAAATATACTAGCTTACAGATATATACAATTTCTATAAATCATTTAGTAAAGTACTAGCAACCCACTGGGAATCAGTGATTAATAAAATCATTTTAAAAATTCAAATGGTCAATAAACATGAAAAAGCATGATTTTAGATTAATACAACATAATAATAAAAGAAAATCAAATTAGTGTGGTATGCATAGTATGAAATCTATCAGTCAACAAAAATAATAATAATAATAAAGTTTGATCAAACCTAGTATTGAAGAAGTTTTGGGGAAGCAGGCGTTGAACTACACAATGGTAGGACTAACAATTGGTCCAATTATTTGATAGGACAACTTAGAAAACAATCCTAATGCAATCTGAATATATGAAGATATTATTGCAAAATTATTCATGGTTATATGTATAACGATGATATTTAAAGGCTCTTTAATAAAGTGATACAAAATCTGAACACATACGCTATGACTTTTGATGGGGAAATGATTAAAAATTATGGAAATCCTATCAAGTGAAATATTAATCAGTATACACAGAATTGGGAAAAGAGTTTTGCAAGGTAGGCTACAGAGGCTAGAGGAGGAAACTAGTTTGCCGCTCATGCTCTTCGCCTTCTCTGATGTGAAATGTAAGGAAAACTGGGTGTGTGTGGTGGGGAGTTTGTAGACAGAAGCAGATGAGAGAAACACAGGTGACCGGAGGAATTATTACTGTGGTCTTTGGGGCATTCAAGAAATGAAGGTTAAAAACCTGAGCTATCTTTTTAAAATATTTATTCCAATATTTATTAGAAAATTATATTTATTTTATTTTTTAATTTTTATTTTAAAGATATGGGGTACTATTCAGAGTTGAGTATACAAATGGTCATTATACAGGAAAAGTTTGGGTCTCACTTTTGTCCCCACTTCACTTGGTTTGAAATCAGGACCCTTATTGATGAAGTATGCCCCCCCAACTCCAGCAGTTTCCCACTACTCTGCCAATCCCTTTCTTGTAGTATTACGATAATTGTTCAGGGTCCACTTATGAATGAGCACATGTACTCACTCAGGTACTCAGTTCTTTGTTTCTGTGATAGATTACTGAGTATTGCAGACTCTTAAATCAATCCAAGTTGCTGCAAAGTTCACAATTTTGTCCTTCTTTATGGCTGCATAATATTCCATCATGTATATGTACCCGAGTTATCTTGACATTGTCTTTGATTGCTCAACTCTCTTTTCTTAGGATAACTTTTAGACTGGATTGTTTGGTGACATCTTTATCAGCATTACATGAAATTCAAATGGCTGGGAGGAAGTGAGAAAAAAATTATACAACTTTCCTTATGAGAAAGGAAATAGGAGAAATCTCAGACCCAAAGTGTTTAAGGGATTTGACTACAATTAAGAGCAGAGCTGGGAGTACAAGCCAAACTCTCTTATCTTTCCTCTTGCCTTACTCATGGTTGTCTTCTTAACAGCCTAGCAGGAACATCAGCCAAAGCATTGAGATTTAGATATCCTGGATCTTCACAAGGACTCTGATTTTCCATTCAAAGTACATGTACATTTATTGTTAAGACTAAAAGTAAAAATTAAAGCATTCAATCTTCTTTTTATTAATAGAAACACAACAAGCACTTGTCTAGACTGTGATTATATTGAAAACTGGACAGATTAGAATCAATGAGGGAACATGATATATATATGGAACTAAACAAGAACACTAACAATAAAAACAGAACACTAACAATAAAAAAGGGGAAAATATCTTTCATGAATCATTCAGATACATTGCTTAAATATGTTATGGCTGTGGATCTATAACTTTTGGTCTTATCACTTCTTTAGACTCTTAAAAATATTGAGGACCCCAAAGAGTTTTTGTTTATGTAGGTTATGTCCATTGATACTTACCATCTAAGAAATCAGAAGCAGAAATCTTTTAATGGTTTGTTGTTATCTCACTTAAAAATAATTCTATTTATGTACACTCAATTAAATTTTTTAATGAAAAATGAATCAACTGTATTTTCCAAACAACCCAAAAAATGGTGAAAATAGTGTTGCTACTTATTTTTTTGCAGATCTTTTTCACATCTAGCTTAATAAAAGATGTTCTCCTATCTGCTTCTGTGTTCAATTTATTGTTATAAGTTACATTGGTTGAATCATATGAAAAAATCCAGTCTTACACAGATACTTAGTTAAAAATGAGTAAATATTTTGCTAACCTTTTCAGATAATGTGAATATTCTTCTTTGATACTGCACTAAAACTTAACATGTGATAGCTTCTTAAGGATTATTTGCAATGTTTAACCTGAAAACATATCAGTGACTTACTGATACTCTGTTACATTGAAATTCATTAATGTGCCTTGTACTTTAGGTGGCTCTTTCGCCCGTGCATAATTTTATAACATCTTACATTGACCATTTCAAAAATATTGATTTGCTGAAGTATGTAAAGCTTCCAAGTGTGAACTCATTTCATTTTTCAGTATATAAAAATCACGTGCTGATATTATCACCAAATTCTTCAGAAAAGTCTTTAAATATTGGTAAGTTGTCAAGCCTTCATAGTGAATTCAAATTTTCCCAAATTTGAGTTTTCACTGGAAAGCTTGAATTTTATTATTGGCAACAAACACTGTCAGTTGTTTTCCTGGAAGTTACTGGTTCATTATGATCATTTTTGAGAACATGACTGCCAAATACCCACATCTGAATAGCCATCCATAGTCTGACAAAGTTTCTTTTATGTAACAAGGATGATCCATAAAAAGGAAGTTAGTTAAGCTTGCAACAATGGCACAAAAGCTTTCCTTGAGATCGCCAGCATACTTCAGTATGCAGCAAAACTACTTTACGTGTATTTCCCATTTCATCACACAGATTATTAAAAGGCCATGTACTCAAGGTATGAATTTTATAAAATTAATGATTTCATTTAATAAAATTAACAAGAACTACTGCTTCATCAAGGGCATTCTTCAGTGAAACTGACATTTTTGTGTGCTTGGTTTGCTGGGCATGCGTGATGATGAAAAAAACAGTGACTATTGGTAAAATTTGGTGCCATTACCTTGATTTGTGCTAGGATGTCAGCAGTATTACTCATCATTAGGACTTTTGCACCATGGGTACAAATGTCAACACAGTGAAAAAGACAAAGAAAAAAGGTATTAGTATTATTACAAAAATTGTTTTGACTTCTCAAAATCCTGAAAGATCTTCAGAAGGGATCTGTGGAGTACACTTGAAAATCATTATTTATTATTATAATAGATCCTAAAGGTGAGAGAGTGATAAGAAGTTCTGCTTTAATAAAATGTTGATTTGAAAATAAAGGTCATTAGTCAGATGCAAAAGCTGGAAGTAATCAAAAACCTGCATTTGCTCAATGGTGTTTAATTTAGAGCTATGTAAAGGTTCCCTTTACAATGGAAACAACCTAGTTACTTTAACCACTTTTTTCCTTATTGAAACCAGTTGTATATACTTTTTTTGAGGTCAAGATTTCTTCAAAGTATAGTTATGACTATAGCATGCATGCAGGTGCGTGCGTGCAATTGCATGTGTGTGTGCGCATGCATGCACACATGCATGCGCACACACACACTCACTATTGTTGGCAGTAATCAGTGTTCCCTGCCATCAACCATCTTCTTCTTCCCCCTTGTGGCAATGATGCAAGTAGTCCACCTACAATATCAAGCCCGGTTCCCACCATTTCCCACATTCTCAGTTATTGCCCATTTTCTGTTAACGTCTCATTCTGTAGTATACATTTGTATATACTGGAGCATCCCACCACATGTAAACAGTCCCTTCTATAACCTATATTTTAAAAAAAGCCAAAGAAAAGTTTTCTCACCATTTTCTATGCAATTACAACTTCTTCTCCTAGAGACTCTATTCAATCTACTCCAATGTTGGTATCTACTTTGGCATGACACTGAAATCATTCTCCTCAAAGATACCAAAGATGTCCATGTTGTCAAAACCAGTCAACACCTTTCTGTCCTTATTTTTCTAAGAACCACACAACATGATCCATAACATCTTCTCAGAGAAACCTTCCTCTCTCATGGATTTATTTCTCATTCACTGGTGGTATCTTCCTAGTCTCCTTTGCTGGGTCTTCTCCCTGTCAATCTCTACATGTGGGGCTTTTCAAGACCTGTCTCTGAGCTCTTTTCTCTCTCCTCTCCCCCTCCCCTTAATAACCTATGACCTATGCTAACTCCATGCAGATGACTACCAGATTAATATTTCTGTTTCAGCATTTTTCTCTGACTACCATTCTTATGTTTTTAACAGCCTTTATGATACCAGCATTTGGAACAGAATGACTTCTAGAAGTCCCAAAATAATATGTCCAATAACATGTCCAAAACATCAGTTTTTATTTGTACTCGCAACTTCTCCTGACTTCATCTTCTTCATCAAAGCAAATGATACCATCTTTTGCACATTTTTTCCAACTAGACACTTGGGCATCATCTTACATTCTTCCCTTTCTCTCACGTCTGGATCATCAATATTTTTAAGTTTTGAGTATGCTATTTAATTATTATCTAGGTTAGATGTGTCCAGCTTTGTACTATATGTATTCTGTAGTGTAAACTTTCTGTACATGACCCTTGTACAATAATCTACTAGTACCTTCATATTTTATATGTGAGTAAAAGAATGTAACCCAATTGTTCCTTGGCATCATTCAGTCATAATTCATGGAACCGATGGCATAGGGGTAAGTCATTCACAGAGGGACTGCCTTCCAGAGTTCTTCTCCCTAAAATGAAGTGGTCATGCCATTATATTTTTTCATAAAGAGAAACAAGACAGAATACTTTAAGAGACTTTAATGTTTTTGACAATTTTTTTTATTTCTTGGATACACAAGTGAGAATATTACAAAGTAATCTTCACAGTCATTGCCTCAACACTCCTACTTATCCCAGACAAATCACTTTCATAACAAATTGCTTCACTCTCTATTAAGCATAGTGAAAGCAGTGAAATGCCACGTAATCTCCTAGAACTAATAAATGACACCATTTGTGCCTCTTCCTTCTCTCCAATACTGCACTGCCCTAGGTCTTTGAACAATCGACACAATTCTTTTCACAGTATTTAATGTTTCCTCTCTCAAGTTTTGCTTCAACATTGATATTCTCATACTCTGTCTTAGAGGCACAAAGCTGCAGATGATATAAATTACCTCACATAGATTTTTTGGGATCAATCTTCAAAAAAAAGAAAGGAAAAAAGAAAAAAAGAAAGAAAAAAAACTTCCAAAACTGTTAAACTGCTGGCTTCTTTTCTTTGGTTTTCAGGCGCTAATAGATGAATGATAAGACGATTTAAAATATTTTTTGATTTCTACATATTCTTATTTATATCAATAGGTGTTAAGTGACATGCACAGTAGGCATAGAAAACAGGCCCAAGTACATGGTGGCACTCTCTCTATTTCTTGGTGTATTATTCATTGGTGGTAAATACTTCCTTCTTTCAATGTCCTTTACACTCTGAGTCTGAACTGCTTATTCAACCCTTCATTATAAAGCCAAAAAGACTTTTATTATTGCTCCTTCTGAAAGAACAAACATTTTTAATTTCAGTGGGGTCATGAAAATACTGAAAAAAAGTATTCTGTCTGTGAATCGGAAATTGATTTTTAAAAATCCAATTATCATATGAATTGTCAAATATATGTAATATTTTATTGTGATGCTATTTTTAGATATTAGTTTCAAATAAACTATTGCATATTTTTCAAAATGTGATTTGCAAAGTCCTACAAAGTACTTTTCATTATAATAATAATAAAACAAGGCTACTATAAATAATGATACCTGAAATTGTTGGGCTTCTTGAAACTTTGAATTGCAATCATCAATAAAATGATTTTTTTCTAATATTTGTGGTATGCCAAATGAGTCCAAATTTTTAGCTTTTTAAAATCTGTTCAAAGGCAGATACCAGTTAAAACCAAATAGCCAAGTCAGCTTAGAGAGTTTACTTTCATAATGAAAGGAGTCAGTTACAACGTAAAAATCGGTAACTCGTATGCATAACATATGAATAGACTTTGAATTACACCATATATTCTGAACTTATATACATAAAACAATCTAAAAGAATGTTTCGAGATGCCTACCATGTGCTTAATAATGAGGTTATCGAACTAAAACTGAAATACTCATACATCAAATTAGGCACGATTTACCCAAGAGCGTTTGCAATACTTCATTATATGTTTCTATGTTGAGGACTATTTGGGCAGGTGGTCAGCTAGTTATTTAGAGCAAATACTATTGAATGCTCCTGGCTACTGGAGGAAAAAGCGGATGGAGATTATGGTCAGTAATCCTACTAGAATCCACCAGCCAGATCTCATAGATTTGTTTTGATACATAGGCCCCTAAAGCAAAGCTTCATCAAACAATATATATTTTAGTTGTTTTGAATTATGGAGATCTCTAACTGCTCTATGAGGGAGGCTCCTGACATGGTGATAGAAAGGTAGCCGAGCTCAGCATGGCCGATGTGCCAAGGCAGAAACATCTCTGAAAGCAGTAAAAAATAGAATCCATTCTCGGTTCTTTTTGTCTCCCCTTTGTATTGTCTATTTGATTTTGCTATCAGTGTGACATAATTTCCTGAGTGCAATGAAAAATAATTCTGTGAATCCGTACTCAATATCTAAAGGAGTTTTCTAACCAGCAAGGGAAAAGGATATCCTCACTCTCCTTTTTTAATTGTATGAAATATATGAATAGCCTGTTTAGAATGACTGTAAGGAGTGATGTGTGCAAAGAAAAATCCCTGTCAAGTGCTATGTACTTTGCTATTTGCCCATGGCAATGGACAGTCCAGAGATAAAGGGCGGGAGCCTAAAACCCATCAATCCCAGAAATCTCTTAATAAGCAGTAACTGAGGGCAAAATAACGTGCAGCCGACAGATAGAAAGTGAAGCTACCTTGCAAATTTAGGGTCCAATTCCCTTCACCCCTCTCTAGTTAAAAACCAAACAATTTTTTTCTTGTAGCTTCCAACTGCAGAGCCTGTTGAAAACTCATTATCTTCAAATAGGATTACATTCCATTAATATGAGAACGTGCATATTACAATATCTGGTAAAAATCAAAAGTTCCAATTTGCTCACTAAATGTAAATCCAATTCAAAATATTTCCATAACATGTATCTGCTGGATGTTACACTGTGTGTCACTCTGGAATGGATTAACTCCATGACAGGCTAGGCTCAGTTTTTCTGCATTTGGTGTTTTTAAACAGTTTATATGTCAAAGACAGGCTTGCAGTTTTCAAAAGGAAGAAGAGAACAGAGCGCCCAAGGCTCCTCCAGTATTATATTTCTTACTCCATTTTATCTTTCTTGGGTTTGACTAATGTCAGTAACAGCTACTGGTAATAAACTATTTGTTACAGCCTGCTGTTGCCTTGAAGCCTGGCTTTGATACATTGTCAGCCAATCGGAAGCATTTCCTGATTACATTTCCAAATTGCATGTTTATTGATCGAAAGTTAATACAGCAAAAGACAACTTTACAGCTTAAATTAAATGAAAGTTTCCTTTGATGTTCAAATTATCCAATCAACCAACAGGCAGTGAAATGTAAGCATTTGAAAGTTTTATCTGAAAAGAAAAAAAATGTATAAGATAAATGGATCTTAGTATAGACAGAGTAGCTAAGTGCTAATAAAAACATATGCAACTTAGCATACCACAATTTCATTTATTTCTTAGGCAAAGGAAATGATGTTGTTATTCAAACCCACCTCACTCCTCAAACCTGAACATGGAAAAGTACTTCTAGAATGTCTGTCATTTGGCTAATTTCTTAAAACTGGAGCCACCTTAGTGAATAAAATGACATATACAGAACTTTGCGGACTTAACGAAGTTCTTATATTTGTAAATAGTAACATGACATAGATGTTATGTTTAGAATATCACAATGTAGATGTTTGGATTACATATATGGTCAGTTCAGCTATTTAAAAGAAATCTGCTTTGTCAAAAATTTTGGGAGCTTTTCACATGCCTTTCCCAATGAGACAGTAATCTTTTATGAATGCAAGAGGAGCTCAGATTTTTCTATGAAGGATGAAAATAAATAGATATTCTGAAGGTTTTCGAATGCCAGGACTCATAGGAGACCTATACTTTATCATATATGAACCACATATTTGGTTAGATAGGAGGAATGGTGGTACTTGAGATCTTGGACATCATAAAGACACAACTTTTATTTCTCACGATTATATTATAATAGGTGAATATAAATGTAAACTAAAACTGTGTAAACAGTTGATAACTAATCTGTGGGAAGAAATAGCTTTATCAAAAGTGTATCAGGAAACATAAGTATTAACAGGCTATTTTGGGAAGATGCTAAAGGTAATTTTTTTTCTACTTGCTTTCTGCATTTCCTACTTTTAAAAATAATGAACATGCATTACACTTAAAATGTAAAAACATCATTAGATTAAAATTAAAGTTAACAAAAAATAATAGCATTGTCTCAGCTGTTTCTTTGATAGTAAAATTGCAAATAAAATTTATTTTGGGGTTAGAACTCTTGGGAGGACTTGGCTATGGTACCCTAGATCTGAAATCTGAAAGCCAACACTTGAGCTGCTTATCTATATCATATATTTTTGTCTTTTTTCATTCAAAGGTCCCCAAAAACAATTTTTAAGACCATGCTATATCTCTACATTTGTTAAGGAATGTGGACTGGCTGCAAAGAGAATGGGATAGCTATCACTCCTTGCCTGGGCTCCTTCCTCAGTTTATTCTTTGGCCACCAGCAGTCAGGATAATCTCTTCAAGGTGCAGACCTGATTACACTTCTCCTGCTTTGTAATTCGCTGTCATCAAATTCTTTTCTACCCTAGCAGTGGCACTGTGTAACTCACATATCTTCTTAGCACAATGCCTGGCACAAGCTAAGTACTAAGCAGATTGATGTTAAAGGAGTAAAGGAATGAGAAATGAAAGAACAGATTAACTCGTCACCAAGCAATACAATCACTTTATATTCCCCCAGGTGCCTGTAATATCCAGAAAAAATAGAAAAAACTCTCATTCATTCATTTTTATTTTCTTGAGCATTTGCTATGTGTATGGCACATTTTATCACTGTAGGAGATAGAAAGATGTTTGACATGGACTTTGTTCTACAAGTTTATAGTATTAATCAGTATTTCCCTATGTCAAAATTAGTTGCTCTTTGATCAAAGCATGGGTGGCCACTTGAAGTGGAATTGTGCTTACATTTTTATAATTATAATACTATATTACACAGCTAATGTTACATCAAATCTGGGAAATCTCTCATTTCTCTTCACCTCTTACTTCCCACCCTCTCGCCCTCTAGCTAACCCTGTCAACTTACCTCCAAAACATGTTTGAATCCATTTAATTGCATCTGTTTGCACTGAAACCACTCTGTCTAAGCAACTTCCTTCTCTTGTGTCCCTACTGGCCTCCTGCTTCCTCTTGGCTCCCCCATATTCCCCAAAGACAGCCAATGTGACCTTTTAAAAACATGATTCAGGTTATGCCTTTTGCCTGTTTATTGTTTACCTGACATAAAACTCTCTCCCTGGATGGCAATGCCTCACCTTGCTTGACTGGCCTAATTCCATGGCAAAGGAGTGGTGGCTCCTTGACTGTTCCTACCAGCCACACCTCAAACTCATCCTTGCTCCAGGGCCTTGGTCATCACTTTTCTTCACATCCTAAACACTTCCTCACTTCATTTCATGGGTGGCTGCTGCTTCTTATTCAGAATAATCTACAGGCCAAATCTTCAGAGAGCCTCCTCTAGAGAAGACACCTTTCATTTACTCACTAACACGCCTCCCTTTGAAATTTCCTTCAAAGCCCTTATCACTAGATGAAAATATCCAGGTTATTAAAACAAAATTCAGATTCTCCCCACCCCCACTACTAGAATATGAGCTTTATGACCCAATATCTAAACAGTGCCTGGTACAGAGTATGTGCTCAATAAACACTTGCTGAATGAATGAATGAAGGAGTAAGTAAATGAATGAAGAGGCTTCACAGAAAATGGTGAGCTCTCAGCAGGTACTTCAAGGCTGGTGTTTGACCTTCAGCTGTAAGATGGCTCATCTTAATGAATCCACCCTGCCATTAAAATCCACTATAAGTCCCTCCGGCTTTGTGAAACCTTGCACAATAGCCTAGTCCACAGTGACCACCCCTTTTCTGAACTATTATATATAATTTATTATACAACCCAGGTTACTTTTAAGAGTGGAAGTAGGCACTATTAATATTTATACATGACTAGCAGGTATGAACTGGAACTATCTTGGGAAAACTGTATGGTCACCCTGTTCATATGCCATTTTCTTATTCCTTAATACATACAAACTTGACTACAGTTTTTCAGAGATATGTTATCTTTTCCTTATTAGAACTTAAGTGTGTAGTTTTATTTAATTACAACTGGGCTTCTAGGAGGTGGTACTGATATGCGTATTGTTACTATGTTCAGTAAGTAGAGGCAAAACCCCCTTTTTTGTGTGTTGCAGTGATGGAATTCACTTCTTTTGGGGAAATTGCTTTAAAGGGGAGTGATTCTTTTATGTATCATACTGGGACAGATGTCTAAGCAAGTGCTTTCCAGTTCTAAACTCAGTGAGAAACTCTAGGCTATAAGCTGTCTGCAAAGTCTTGTATATGACTCTTACTACACATACTTAATTTGCTGGAATTACTGTCCTCCCCAACTATTCCCCCATCATTCTCTGACTAATTGCCATATACTCTACAGACTTGGGCTTCTGTGTCCCTTCCTCCCCAATATGTATTTAAGTGTCACCGCTCAGAGCTCCACAATATACTGTATTGCCACTGGGCCATATCACATTTGACTTATGGAAACTGTGTGTTTCCTTTCTGCCTGCCCACGGGGCTGAGGTAAGCTCTGTGAGAGTACTGACCCTGTTTCTGTAATTCACCTCTCTGTCCCATGGGCTTAGTACGGTGTCTGTCTCATAGTACATTCTCAAAAATACTTGTTGAGTAAATAAATGAATGAATGAATGAAGGCATTTGCCTATGTTATAGATATGTGGTATAATAAGAGGAAAATGCAACTGAATATTATTATTGGAAAATTTCAGATAGCAAAATATCGCTTTTTAAAAGAATATTTTTGTTCGAACTTTGAACTAAATTATTCAGTCCAGCAGCTGTGACTGTAGTCAATGGACCTTGGGCACAAATGCCAAGCCATTCTTAAATAATTGACTGCCAGGAATTTATTTAGAATTTTTTAATTTTTGGATTAAAAGGAACTCTTCAATGTGTGTGCTTAACTACCAAAGATATAATTATTAGTAACTTTAGAGTGGCAAGGTTGCCATTAAAGTAGACCCACAGGAATTTGTTCATAAAACTGTATACTTGGTGTTGCAGCAGGTAGTTGTGATGATTCTGGTATTTGATACTCCATAAACCATTATTCTAAGATAAATCCAGTCATTCTTTTTTCTTAATCATGCATAAAGAAATGTAATGATAAACCTTACTTAGAAGTACTTTGAAAAACAATCCATTGAAAAAATGAAAATATCTCTGGAAATCCAAAAACTTTAAAAAAACAAAATCTCATAGGCAATACGAATAAATGTGTTAGAATGTGTATTTTTATATACAATTTTTTCTGATGACTTTGAAATTCTTTAAGAGCATTTTTAAAGTAAAAAAATAGTGCTAGCTTTTACATAGTATGTATTGAATGGTTTTAACTCCCTTCTCTGTTTCTATAAAGAATCAGAAAAGTTGATATTGGGCTTACTAAAAATCGGGCAGACCCAAAGTAAATGTAACACCCTCTGTACCTATAGAGCCAATTTAATAATGACAATAATTATTGTTACCTCTAGTAAGAACTAGCACTTTCAGAAAACATATTATATGTGAAGTCCTTTTGTAATTGTTTTACATCTTTTGATTACTTTAAGCCACAAAAACCAATAGGAGGTAAATAATGTTGTCATCACCAGACAGGAATACCAAAT
>CAUYQG010028259.1:0-10221 GCA_963574415.1 Tarsius wallacei | reverse complement strand
TTTCTGTGTTGACCCAGGAATTGTTTAGCATCATGCTGTTTAATGTCTATGTCTTTGTGGGTTTGGGGGGAACTTTGTTGGTGTTGATTTTTTTTTATTCCGCTGTGGTCTGAGAAGGTACATGGCAAAATTTCAATTTTACGAAATTTGGTGATGCTTGATTTATGGCCAGGGATGTGGTCTATCTTAGAGTACATTCCATGTTGTGATGAATAGAATGTATATTCTGTGGTCGTTGGGTGGAGTGTTCTGTAGGTATCAGTTAAGTCCATTTGGCCAAGAGTCACATTGAGGTTCTGGATCTCATTGCTGATTTTTTGTCCTGATGATCTGTCTAAGGTTGTTAGTGGGGTATTAAAGTCCCCAGCTATGATAGTGTTAGAGTCAATATCTTTTTAAAATTTGCCTAGAAGCTGCTTTATGAAAGTTGGTGCTCCTATGTTGGGTACATATATGTTTAGGATGGATATTTCTTATTTATGGATTGAATCTTTTACCATTATTTAGTGACCTTCTGTATTTTTTAAGATTTGATGTCTTAAAGTTCTAAAGAGTATTTTGTCTGATATTAAGATCGCAACTCCAGCTTTCTTTTGTGTTCTGTTTGCCTGGAAATTTTCTTCCCATCCTCTTACTTTGAGTCTATGAGTGTTCTTTCGGATGAGATGAGTCTCTTGGAGACAATATATTGTTGTCTCATGATATTTAATCCATTTTGCCATTCTATGTCTTTTCAGTGGTGCATTTAGTCCATTCACATTCAGGCTAATTACTGAAGTGTGAAGTTTATTCCTGTCACGAGGTTCTTGTAGAGTTGTTGTTGTTCCTGTTTGTTGTCTTTCTTTTGATTTTTGGGTAGATTCATGTGTTTTCAATCTTTTTCCTGCATTCTTGTGAAGAATGATGTTGTTCTTTTTTTCTTTTTCTTCTGTGTTTAATATTTTCTTAAGTGTTTCTTGTAGAGGTGATCTAGAGGCAGCATAAGATCTTAGGAATAGAATGTCTGGGAAAGATTTTACTTCTCCCTCACTGAAGAAGCTTAGCTTAGCTGGGTAGGATATTTTTGGTTGAAATTGTTTATCTTTGAGAACTTTTATGATTGGGCTCCATGCTTTTCTAATTTGAAGTGTTTTTGTAGATAAATCTGCTGCTATTCTAATTGGTCTTCCCCGGTAGTAGTCTGCTTTTTCTCTTGTTGCCTTTAGGATTTTTTTCATTTATACCTACTTTGTTAAGATGAATTATTATGTATCTGGGAGTTGGTATTCTCATTTGTTGTCTTGCAGGGGTTCTCTGGATCTTTTTTGTTTGAATTTTCACATCACTCGTGAGATGTGGGAAGTTTTCTTGAACGATTTCATGGAATGTTTGTTCCAGGGTGGTCTCTGTCTCTCTTTCTGCCTCAGGAAGTCCAGTTACTTTTAGGTTCAGCCCCTTGAAATAATTGCTCATCCCTTAATGCTTTTGTTCTGTCCTTTTAAGTTTCTTTTCTATGTTTTTGACAGTTTGGGTTGGTTCTATATTTTGGTCCTCAAGCTCTGAGATTCTTTCTTCTGCTTGGCTAATTCTGCTTTCCATGCTTATTAGTTTGTTATTTATTTCAATCACAGTATTATTTACTGCCGTTATCTCAGTTATCAACTCCTTGCTATTTTCCTCTTGTCTCTCCTCAATTCTTTTTATTTCCTCTATTAATGTCTTTATGTCTGGGTTTATTGTATATGACCAGTCATTCTGGGGGCTCTTCATTGTTTTCATTCTGAAGTCTGTTTTCCCAGTGACTGACCTCCCAGAGGTCTGTGTGAGACCCGTAATCTTCTTTTAGTTTTTCTTCATTTGTGTAGATTTTCCTCCCCACTTTTTTCCCCTCTTCTTTAATTCTGTTGTTCAGGATTAGTGGGGTTGCTTTTACTTTTGTTTACTCAATCTCCTCCTCTTCCTTATGTAAATCTCTAGCTTTGTTCAATTCTGACACTGGACTGTGGGTTGGGGGCTATACTACTTTGCAGTTTTGAGATTTAATTGATGAGGGAGCAGTGATTCAAGATCTATCTGCAGATCCCAGTATCCACCAATAGGTGTATGGGTACCTTGGAACAACTTTCCCACTGCCTTGGGGGTGTAAGTTTGCTCTCTGAAAGCAGAATGAGATAAGAAAAAGGAAAAGAAGGCTGGGCTCAGTGGCTCAGCCTGTAATCCGTGCTTTGGAAGGCCAAGGTGAGTGAATTGCCTGAGCCTGTGGGTTCGAGACCTGCCTGGGCAACTTGGGGAAACCTCATCTTTACAATAAATTAAAAAAATCAGTGGTAGTGCATGCCTGTAATTCCGGCTACTCAGAAGGCTGAGGCGGAAGGATCGCCGGAGCCCAGCAGGTCGAGGTTGCAGTGGCTGGGAGCAGCCACTGCACTCCAGTCTGGGTGACAGAGTGAGACTCTGACTCAGAAAAAAAAAAAGAAAAAAAAAATAAGAAAGAAAAAGGAAAAGAATGGAACAGGGAAGGAGGGAATGAGAGAGGAAGGTGGAGAGAGGGAAGAGTGAGAGGGATAACAGACAAATGTACCAACTAACAAACTAAAAGAGACACAAAGACAGAGAAAAGTTTTTAAAAAGCTAAAACATACAGACAATCATACAAACACACAAGCCAACCAACCTATAAAATTCCCCTACACAAACAGGAGTTCTAAAAAACAGAGAGAGAAATCAGCAAAATAACAGAAACAAGGCAAGTATGAATACATTATCAAGAACAGAGTGAAGAGAGAAAAAAGAAAAAAAAAGAAAGATAAGTAAAACATAAAACAAACAAAAATGAGTAAAAAACTGACAAAGAATAAAAATTTAAAAAAGTAAAAACAATGACTCAAGCTTGCACTGAGATCATTCCTGTGAGATCAGTGTTCTTTCAGCTCTGACCTCTAGCTCTCATCTCAGGCTGGTAGGGTTGTTCACCACTAGAGCCAGATGTCCCATGCCTGCTGTGGAAGGATCAGATCTGGACAGTCAACTTGCTGCCTGTCAGATCTGCCACTCAGATCGGACCTGTCTGTGTCTGATCTAGCATGGGGGAGGTGTTTTTCTCTCTCCCCTTTTGATACAATTACCTTAGACCCCAATTTGGAGTCTGGATAGAGTTGTGGGGAGCTTGGTGGGTGATGCTGTCTCTGCCTGGTCCTGGGACAGAGAAAATGGCTTCATTGGGCACCTCTTTACCTGACCCTCCTGGATCCTCTTTCTCTACTGATCAGACTCTGGGCTTCAGCTAATCTCTGCTCCCACCATGGATTGCAAGACAACTGGGCACTGGAAGTGGGCATGCCCGCGGGCGGCCTGGAACAGGAAAAGGAGACAGGAACTCCTTGAGGCCAGGAGCCGATGGCCTAGGTGGCAGCACAGTGCGTGGGACTGGCTGCAACAGCCACCCTCTGCAGAGACGATGGCGGTGGTGTTGTTATGTTTTGTAACACTGTGAAAGGAGTATTGTAACTTTGTTGACAGTAATTGGTTGCATCATCTTCTGGCTGCAGGCTGTTGAATGGTAAAAGTGAAATCTGAAATCCCACTGTCACTGAACTTCCAGGGGACTCCAGTGTGCAGATTGTATGCATAATTGATCAGGAGCTTAGGGTTTTCCCCGGTTTCTGCTGATACAAGTTTAAATACTATTAATGCCTTATCTTTCCCAACATTGATGATTACTCTGTCTCCTACAGATGCAGACACAGGGGATAAAGACTGGGTCAAGTGAATGTCACATATGGTGCTGAAAATTACAAAAATAATAAATATTCACATAACTAATATTGCTGTTGGTGGACTTCCCTGAATGGCCAGTAAGTACTGACCACATTGGCTGAGTCTATTCTCAGTGTTCTTCTTCCTTGCCTAGGAGCCAGAGCTGCAAGATCTCAAGGAGCTGAGACGGTCCCTGATGTCCATGCTGTGTCCTGACTAAATCTGATTCCTGCACAGGTTATACCCTTCCTATCAGTAAGTCTTCAGAGAAGTGTGCTGTCATCTGTGAAACATGCAATTCAGCTGTACGGATTACTCATCTTAGTATCATGGCACAAGCTCAGTGTGTTCCAGGTGGCCATTGATTGATAGGGCAGTATATACATTTCCCTGTAGAGAGTGTCTTTCTAACTGGGTGTGACAAGACAGAATAGTTTAGTGACCTATGAGGAGAGGACTCTTTTGCTGTCTTTTGAGTTGATGACTTGCATTTATCCTGGCTATCCATAAAAGGCCAGGTCTGTCAGAGTAATACATATCAGAAACTGCAGGAAATTTTAGAAGCTCCTTGCATTTGATACTAGTAGATATTATTTAGGCCAGAGAAAATTTCACTTTGATCTGATTCCCTGGAGACCTTGGTATTGTAAATCATGCAGCTACCAGCCAGAGATGCATTGAGGTATAATCATAATAAGTTAGACAAGATAAATAGATAGATAGATAGATAGATGATAGATTTAAAAAGAAAGAAAAAATTTAAGGTGAAAATGCTATATGTGAAAATAATTCTTACTTTGCAAGGAAGAGTCCAGCCACAGGGTGGATGGCATTCCTAATCCAACATCTCCAGACAGGAAGCTGTCATTTATGATTGCTGAATGTTCTTTCTCACCTCTTCAGTCTAGGCTTACCAACACCAGGGTTTTCTCCCTCTACATTTGAAAAGCCTCATCTACTCTATAGCTGTATACCTTATTCATTTCCATGTTCAATATTCCTTGAGATTCTTGCATTAGTATTTATGCCTTTCATTGCTCTTAACCCAAGTTTTTCCCTTCAAATGTTGAGGTGTTCTGTAAACTAAGTATTCACCTCTGCTTGGAAGCTACTCTGTTCCATAAACCTGCATATGCCCAACACAATCTCTTTCTGTTTTTAAAAGAAAGCAGATCTTAATCAATGGGTTTAAGGCATTTGATCCAAACAGGTTTAGGAGGGAAACCATGCAGCAAGGAGAAGGGGACACAGAATATTTCACAGGGCATTGGAGTCTCACATATATGAAAAGGGCACTACTGTTGTGTGGTGGAGAGTAAATTACAGCAGGAGTGTTGAAACTATAGTGAGAAGAGAAGAATCCCCCCACATGTGAGTGCAGGTTGAAGAACATCCTCCTCGCACTAATGTAATGTGTCACAGCTAGAGCAGGATAAGCAGGGCATTCACATAGATAGAGGCCACTGATGCAAGTGTCAGAGACCAGGAAGGCTCTGACATGAGAAGGTCACCCATGCAGCATCAATGTTCATAGTTGAGGAAAAGGGATATCAGGGCTAATGTTGGTGTGTGGGATATGGATGGGAAGTCATCTGCAGGGACAGCGGGAGATTGGTGTTACACTAGTAGGTTGGTAAATAGATCAATGCACTGAGGAGAATTTGAGCCAAGGTGATCTTGGAGAAAAGTTACAAATATATATAACAAAGAGGATACTAGAATAAACTGTGGATGGATGAAAATTGCATAATTTTAACTAAAAGTTACAAATATATATAACAAAGAGGATACTAGAATAAACTATAGCTATGGATGAAAATTGCATAATTTTAACTAGAAACAATGAAATATCGGTCCTGATGAATACATTTGGTGCAGAGATATTATTTTCTGAATACAATTTCTAAAAAAAAAAAATTAGTAATTCTTGGTGAAATGGCTGGTTTCTGCTCTCAAATAATGGAAAAATAATATGAGTCTGTGCCAGAAATTAAGTAAGTGCTCAGATGATCATGGAGTAAAAACAGCAGACATTAGTAGCCAGCATGAATGGAGCTCCCATTGGACAAATCTGGGAATGTAGAATATAAACCAAATATGATGGTAAAAGAGTATAAATATTGAAGGAATTTTGAATCCATGGTTCCCTGTGTTGATCAGGAGAGAGATATTCATGAAGAATCAAAGAACTCCACAAATTCTTATTACCTTCAAAGATAAAAAACAATGAGGGTACAGTGGAAGCATTTGGCAGACATTCCTTCACAAGGAATCAAACTGAATATCATTTTTGGAGAAGATTAAAACCATTCATCACCCAATAGGATGCAGTGAGAACACAGCATCACTTCTGAATGTAGCTGCCAAAAAAGGCATTAGCAGAGTTTAACTATGAAGAGAAATCAAATGAATCTAAATTGAGACAGTCTACAAATAACTAGTGCATATTATTCAAGAGGAATAAGATTAGTAAATCCATGTAAAGTCTGAAGAACTGTTCCAGATAGAAGGAAACCAAAGAGACAGAGGCCACTAAAGGCAACACAAGAATCATTTTATTACAAAAGAACCTATTGGTAGTTTTCAGAACTTGAAATAAACACTGAGGCTTGATAAAACAATATATGGAAACTGATCAACAGATTCCATAGCTGCATTTGGTTTATGCATGAAAATGTCTTAATTGAAGAAAATACATTTTTAAGTGTGAGCTAGACTCTAACTCAAAAATTAAAAAATAAATAAATAAAAAATAATTTCTTATCAAGAACACACAACCTAGATCCTTCACTTGTGCAGTTCTCAATAGGGTCCCTGCTTCTATGAGAATATAATGCCACCACTGATCTGACAGAAGATGGAACTTAGGTGGCAATATAAGTGATAGGAAATGTCTGTAAGTACAGAGGAAGAGTCGCTCACTCACCACCAATCAACTCCTGCTGTGTGACCCAGTTTCTAAGGCCACAAACTAGTAAAAGGCTATGGTCAGGGGTTTGAGGACCCCTGTTCTAAAGCCTTTTGTAATGACTGTGAACCATTACACTTAAGTTTATAAAACCAAAAATTTACTTTGGATGTAGACAGATAACACTGTGTTTTTTTCAAATTCGTATGGCCAAAGCCAAATCATATCCAATGACACCGGTCTTAGGTCTCATATCTACCCATTGACTAAATAGAAAACATCCTGTTCTTGGTTTTGGGGCCTTCATAGTAAAACTCTTTGTGGCAATGTGGACTTATTTTTCTCAGTCATCAGCATGAATGTTCTGATGGGGGAAACCACCTGTATGTATTAAAAAAATAAAATTCTGTTTCTTACTAAAATAAAGCAAAATGTCCCTGGCCATGACATCTGAATTAGGATAAAAATAACTCTGGATAGCCTAAACCCCTGAGGATCAATTATCTTCAAAATAGCATGAAGACCAAGACTAATTTACCTAGAGAAGGCTCTGAATTTCAGACAAGTCATGGAGAAAAGGAACATGAGGCTGGAGGCAAATCCACCCTGCTGTGAGTATCAAAAGGCCAGGAAGTCATCACCAATTTGCTGGACTGTAAGGGGACCCTTTGAACACGTATCGAAATTCTTGGTTCCAAGTCTCCAATCTTATACTTATTGGGATATCAAAAATCACAATAATAATACTAATAATAATTAATAAAATAACATTGATATCCCAGCAAGACTGTCCTTTTCCCAGTGTCGTAGAAGTGAAAGTTTCCCTCATGTGTGTCATCTTCAGTTATTCCTGCAGAGAGATTGTAATAACAGAGAGAAAATTATCTTCCTCTACATCACACTCTGAGTACTTGGGACTCTGAAATCTCAGATTTAAATACTAGATGCCTAACTTCAATGGACTAACTTGACCTCTTCCCTGGGCTTATTCTCTTGAGAGTGGCAACCCGATAGGTGATCACTCCCACAGTCCAAGGTGTGGTCAAGGGACTGCTGCTGGGGACAGGATGGCATGAGGTTATGTGTGAAATATCTGTATATGTGTGCAGGTAACCTTGTGTGATGTGGGACAGAGCAAGAGAAGAGGGAATGCCAGTGAAAGCCCAATTGTGAGCCCAGATCTGGACCTGCTGTCCCAGCAATTCTGGTTCTGATAGAAAACCCAAAGAAATGAAAAATGCTAAATTCGGACATGGGCCTCTAGAAATTCAACGGTAGCAAAAATGAATTAGCAGGGAAAATATTTTCATTCCTGATGGATTAATAGAAACACAAAACAAAATATATGAAAAACAGTTATTTTAAGTCATTGGACATTATAAGTTACAGGGATCCTAGAGAATTGGAAACTAGCATAGGGAAGATTTATAATGATCCTGACCACATTCTAAGGAGAGTTTCCCATGTATTGTGCAGGGAGAGGAATTCCATAAGGCACCCAGTAGTATGCCTGAATTGGAGAAGAAGAGTTAGTACCCCAGAGAACTGAAAACAGAGAAAAAGAGGAGACAGCTGTACAGAGAGATCCCAAGATAGATGCTGGTCTCACTCACTACTCAATAGAGCACTGATTCATGCATGTATGTGAGGAACCTACCAAAGGACTACAAAAAACGATTTTAAAAAAAGAAGAATTAGAATAATATTTCTCAGTTTCCTTTTATTGTACCATGAAACATTCAGCTAGGAGATACCACTGTTTCTCCTGAAATTATTTGTTATGCAGAATGACATGGAAGGCTGTACATGTTTTTCCCTTCTGGCAGGTTGATTGGAAAAGTAATACAATTAACATATATTTTAACTTTTTAGCATATTTTTTATTTTAAAATTGTGGGGTGCAGTTAAGGGTTAGGTATAAAAATATGCATTGTGCAGGTACCCTTGTTGATGAGGTGTGCCCTGCGTCCCCAGACAATATTGACTACCATTAATTCCACCTCCCTTCCCCTCCCTGCCCCCCCATAGTTTCCTGCCCCTGTCAATCCTTTTCTTATATATTATGATAGTTATTCAAGGTCCACTTATGAGTGAACATGTGATATTCAGATCTTTGTTTTTGTGAGAGATCACTCAGTATTATAAACTCTAGTTCCATCCAGGTTGCTGCAGAATTCATGATTTTGTTCTTTTTTATGGCTGTGTAATATTTCATTGTGCATATGTACCACATTTTCAAAATCCAGTCCTCTTTTGATGGAAAACATGGTTAGTTCCATGATCTTGCTATTGTGAACAATGCTGCGATCAACATACGTGTGCAGGTATCTTTTTGATAGAGTGATTTGAGTTCTTCAGGGTATATTCCCAGTAAGAGGATTGTGGGAAGGTCAGTTTTTAGAGCTTTTAGGAATTTCCACACTGATTTCCACAGAGGCTGCACTAGCTTACACTCCCACCAACAGTGTAGAAGTGTTGCCTTTTCATCACATCTTCTCCAGCATCTGTTATTTTTTGAGTTATTGATAATGGCCATTCTGACTGGAGTTAGGTGGTATCTCAGTGTAGTTTTTATTTGCATCTCCTTGATGATTAGTAAGGTTGAACATTTCTTCATGTATCTGTTGGCCAATAGTATGTCGTCTTTTGAGAAGTGTCCTTTTGCCCACTTTGTAATGGTTTTTTTTTTTTTTCTTTTCAGCACGTTTGTGTTTCTTGTAGATACTAGATAGTAGGCCTTTGTCAGACATGGAGTCGGCAAATACATTTTCCCAGTCTGTGGGCTGTCTCCCTGCTCTCTTGATGATTTCTTTGGCTTTGCAGAAGCTTGTCAGTTTAATGAGGTCCCACTTGTCTATCTCTTACAGCCTGTGCATTTCGGTTTTTGCTCAGGAATTGGATGTCAGTTCCAACATCCAAAAGGGTATGCTCTACATTTTCTAAGTTCTAGTGGTTTGAGGTTTTACATTTAGGTCTCTGATCCATTTAGAGTTAATTTTTGTTCATGGGATAGATAGGGGGTCTTGTTTGAATCTTCTGCAGGTGGACAGCCAGTTTTCCCAGCACCATTTACTGAATACTTTCCCCTCTCCCCAGTGGTGGCTGATGAAGTCTTTGTCGAAGATGAGTTGGTTGAGAAATTGAGGTTTTGCTTCTGGAATCTCAATTCTATTCTATTGGTCTATATGCCTGTACTTGTACCAATACCAAGCTGTTTTGATTATTGTACTTTATAGTAAAGTTTAAAGTCTGATATTGTGATAGCTCCTCCTTTGTTTTTTTCTTTGTTTGTTTTGTTTTGCTTTTTTTTTTTTTGCTGAGGATTGTTCTGGCTATCCTTGGTCGATTGTGTTACCATATGAATTCCTGTATTGTTTTGTCTAGATCTGAGAAGAATGTTGCTGGTAATTTGATGGGTATCACACTAAATCTGTAGGTTGTATTAGGTAAGTTGGCCATCTTCATAATGTTGATTCTTTCAGTCCATGAGCATATGATGTTTTTCTACTTGTTTGTGTCATCTTTGATTTCTTTGAGCAGTGTTTTGTAGTTTTCATAGTAAAGGTCTTTCATGTCTT
>CAUYQG010028258.1:0-16675 GCA_963574415.1 Tarsius wallacei | reverse complement strand
GAAGTCTGTTTTCTCAGTGTCTAACCTCTCAAAAGAAGACCTATATTCTTCTTTTGATTTTTCTTCATTTGTGCAGTTTTTTCCCCCTACTTTTTCCTTCCCTCCACGTCACCGTCTTCTTTAATTCTGTTATTCAGGGGTAGAGGGGTTGCTTTTACTTCTGTTTGTTCAATCTCCTATTCTTCTTTATGTATGCCCTCTTACTTTGTTCAGTTCTGGAGTTGTACTGTAGGTTGGTGGTGGTCCTTTTTGCAGTTTTGAGATTTACTTAAGCGGGGAGCTGTGATTCAAAATCTATCTGCAGGTCCTGGTATCTGCCGACAGGTGTATGGATAATCTGAAACCCACTTCCCACTGCCTTGGAATCTGTCCGTGTGGTGGGGTTGTAGGTTTACTCCCTGAAGTAAAATGAGGTTAACAGAGGGAAGAGAATGGAGCAGACAGTGGGGGGAAGAGGGGGCTGGAGAGAGAGAGAGGAGTAAGGGGGGAAACAGATGAGTATACCAACAAATGGAGAGAGAGAGAGAGACCTAAACTGAAACAGATAAAAGCAATAGACCATGGCTACAGGCTACACAACTCCCATACAAAAAAAACTAAACCATACAATGATGCTAACATACAAGCTATCCAACCACCTTATTGGTGTGCTGTTCCACTATAGAAAGATATGGTTTACAGAGAGGAGAAAAGAGAAGAAAAGGAAAAGAAAAGAAGAAGAAGAAAAAAAGGAACAAAACAGTAGGAATAGAATCAAGTCATTAAACTAACAGAACCAATCAAGCACACTCTGAGACTTTTCGTTTAAGTCCAGTGCCCTTTCAGCTCTGATTTCTAGCTGTCTTCTCAGGCTGCTAAATTTGTTCAGTTAGGGTCAGTTGCCCCTGGTCTGCTGTGAAGGGCAGTTCAGATCACCACTGAGTTCACCACTGCCCAGTTCACCACTCAAATCTGGCCTGTGTCTGTTTTTCAAGCTTGTTATTCCCGTTTCGGTGTTGTTACCTTGAATCGCCAGCAGGTGATGCTATCTCAGCCGCACGCCCCAGAGGGGATGGAGCCAGATGAGACCCTGGACAGAGGCCGGAGATGAGAGCCTGCCTCAGGGCACACGGGAGGAGACCCATGGCTTGGCAGGATGTCACGGTGGCTGTAGAGGAGGCAGCCATTTCAGCAGATCTTGCTTGCAGGGGCTTCGAGGTCTGAAGTCC
Source organism: Tarsius wallacei (assembly GCA_963574415.1). NCBI lineage: Eukaryota > Metazoa > Chordata > Mammalia > Primates > Tarsiidae > Tarsius > Tarsius wallacei. The sequence continues at coordinate 15,467 of CAUYQG010028258.1, read as the reverse complement.
TGGATCGCCTCAGGTACGGGTGATGCGATGTGTAATACCTGTCACGGAGGCGGTGGCAGCACCAGTGCCTGCTGTGTCTGTGTCTCCGGCAGCAGTGGTTGTCCAGACCTCCCTGATGCTTCAGCGGTGGCAACGGCCGAGCTCCGTCTGAACAGCAGGCTGCCGACGATGGGATCCGCAGCCCCCGGGGAGAGAGCCAGAGACCTTCTGCATTCTCTTTTGCAGAGGGTCTCATAGACCAGGCTGCCCTGTTGCCATCTTGCCCCGGAAATCCCACTCAGAAGGCAGAGGAGCTGCTCCTAGACTCTTGGCAGCAGTCCTGATGTGCAGCCGGTGGCACGCCTGCCCCTACCAGCTGGCAGACTGAGCATTCATCCCAAGTCCAGCGTGGGGCACTTGCCAGACCAGTGAAGAGGGTTCTCACTCTTTAGCTCTTTTCTTTCTTTCAAAGAAAGCGTCTCTTCCTGGTTATTATGATGGGAGTCCTAGGCCACAGAGAATTTTGGTCTTAATGCTGAACTCAGGCTAATACATAGATTAGTGTCATGCCAATTCATTTTCAAATATAAAATTCTGATCCTAAAACATATTTTGCTCTCATAGTTGTCCCTAACCTAGACTTTATATGTCTGAGTGCTATGTTGTCTGTTGTATAGGGGAAAATACACTTCTCTCTCTTTAGTGATATGACATTATTTTTTACTCCCTGACTTCCGATCTTTTGCTTTTGGTTCACATAATTCTTCATGCTCTGAATTATGAACCTGATTAGAATGGACTGGTGGCTGAAGCAGAAACAAGACACTACTGATACTATATTATCATATACCTTTTGCTTTTTTGGGCTCAAGAGTATCAGTTTTCTGCCATTAAGAGAGTAAACATAATGTAGGACAGTGGTCCCCAACTTTTTTTGGCATTAGGGGATAGTTTTGTGGAAGATAATTTTTCCATGGATGGGGCAGGAGAAGGGGAGGGGATATCAGGCATTAGATTCTCATAAGGAGCATACAACCCAGATCCCTCACATGAGCAGTTCACAATAGGGTTCGAGTTCCTATGAAAATCTAATGCCCCCATTGATACGACATGAGGCAGAGCTCCACTCTCTACGGCTCACCTCCTGCTGTGTTGTGGGTTGGCCGGTTTCTGACAAGCCATGGACTGTTAGTCAGTCTGTGGTCTGGGAGTTGGAGAGCCCTGATGTGGGAGATGGAACAAGAAGTAGGTTAAAAAGCTCCTACTTCATGTCTGCCTTCTGATTCTACTTCTTTTAATGTATTTTGGTCATTTAACATCTTATGATTTAATAAAATTGTTGAAAAAAATGCCACTTTGAACAATGAACCTTGGGGACCTACTAGTAGTTGGTGATTTCTAAAGGCATTTCTGTCCATGAGAAAGGTCTTTTGACATTTTAGGTAGGATTTTCTTGCTAAGACTATCAAAAGAGGATGTACCCTCCAACCCATGATTCCTGATTTGTTGTTGAATGAACATTTCTCTGTAGCCTTTTGAGGTTGAGAGTCTGAATTTGAATATGATAATGTTTGCTTCATTGGAAAACATGGCATAGATAACCTTTTTATACTGACCATCTAATAGAAAAAGATTTCTGGAATATACATGCCCAAGACATGTCTAAATATAATAGCTAATGTTTATTGAATATTTGCTGTATAAGTGACACCATACTAAGAGTTTTACAGAGTAACCTATGGTAATCTTATGCAATCTTTACAATAGCCCTTTGGATTTTATATTATTGTTATTAACTCTATATCTAGATGGTGAACTGAGACTTAGTGTATAAAGTAACATGCCATGGGTCACTTGTGAGAGAGCAAATAACTGAACCAAGGTCATTCAAGTTCAGAGCTCATGCTTTTAGCTACTATACTTAACTATCTCTTGTAACTCAGAGGCTATATTAATCAGGGTTCTCCAGAGGAACAGAGCCAATACAAAAAGATTTATTATGAGAAATTAGCTCATACAATTATGGACATTGAGAAGTTCCATGATTTGCCATCTGTAAATTGGAGACCTAGGAAAGCTGGCAATATAGTTTTGGTCTGAGTCTGAAAGGCCAAGAGCCATGAGCACTGCTGGTATGAGTTCTAGTCCAAGTCCGAAGGCCTGAACAAACCAGAGGGCTGATGGTGTAAGTCCAGTTCAGGAGCAGGAGAAAACCAATGTCCCTGATCTAGAAGAGAGTGAAAATTCACCTTTTCTCTGCCTTTTTGTTCTATTTGGACCCTCTACTGGTTAGATGGTGCCCGCCTACATTGGTGAGAGCTGTCTTCTTTATTCAGTCTACCGATTCAAAGGCCAGTCTCTTCCAGAAACACCCTCATAGACACACCCAGAAATAGTTTTGCCAGCTATCTGGGAATCCTTTAGCTCAGTCAAGCTGACATATAAAATTAATCACCATAGTATGTGTAAGAGGCTAAACTCTCATGAGTGACCTACCTGGTCATTCATGAACACTGCTGAAGTGAGCAGAGCCCATTGTGAGAGAAGGCTGTTTTATATTACTGCATTGGAGATTGGTGAATTGCAGCCATCAGTTGATTAAATATAAAAACAGTTATAGACTTGGGTGTGGTAACTTCAGTGACCTCTAAGGTGGCTATACCACTTCTCCTTGCAAAACTGAAATGGAGATTCCCAGTAGAGGGTCTTCCTTAAACACTATTTACCCCTCTAGTGGGTTGTTTCACAAAGAGTGAAATTTGATCTTCCGCAATACAATTGATGGGTCCAATGGAACTAGAATCAAAGTTGTCATAAATAACAGGGATCAATCCTTTTAATGGGATATCAGAGATGATGATAATAACAATAACTAATATTAATAAATACATAACATTGTGGAGAACTTAGCATGTGTAAGATATGGTTCCATGTACTTTACATTTAATTCTCACAACACTACAGTAGGTACAATGAGCACTATTTTACAACTGACAGAACTGACACACAGAGAATCTAAGTTACTTGTCTAGAGTTACATACTGGAAAGTGATGGATTTGAGAGTTGAACCCAGCTAATCTGGAGTCGGAGCCCACATCCATAACCCTACAGGTGTGAAACAGGGTTCAGGTGCTGTGAAAAATGATATATTTAAAATGGAAACAGAAACCAATTTGTATGTCAGAAACTTTTTCCTCTTGGTCTTGACTCTGGATGGAGTGACTTGCAGATGATCTAAGTTTAAATTCTAGGCCATGGAGTCAGGATTGTCTTCCCTTAGTTGCAGCAACAAAAAAAAAAAAATTCTCCAGTGAACAAGGGCCCTTCTTGCTGTGCTTACGCCTCAGACTACAGTTAGTGTCCACTGAGGCTAACTTCCCTGGGAATCTTCAGGAAATAGAAATAACCAGGGGAAAATGAACAGTAATTACCTGGCATTAAGTTGAGACCTTTTGTGTGAAAGGCATGTGAAGATAGGCCTTTCAGCGACTTAATGAGCCTTATCACGGGCCTTCAGCTTTTCTGAATAAATTTGGAGGTAATAAAATGTTGGACTTTGCTTTCAAACCAAATTATACTACAACATTATTTTGAAAGACTTTGGAACAAGTGACTGAAAGTGGTTTTTTTCCCCTCCCCCCTGAAGATAGAATCAGTTTCTTTTTATTAATGAGAACCCAGAGTAATTTCAGAAGATGGCCAGTAAATGAAAGTATTTAATGAATGAAATAGAATCTGATTTGTAAAAACGAACTCAAAGGAGTGCTGCATCCTGTTTGCCATTCATAGCTTTGTTTATTCATTCAGCAAGTACATTATAGCATCTTCTTTCTGAGGGCCAGACACTGATCTAGGCACTCGTGATGCTGCAAAGAACACGACAGACACAGGGGACATAGACCATTAACAAGTAGAAAAACAAAGAAAAAACAAATAGAGCTTTTGCAGAGCGCTAGGAAGGAAATAATGGGAGTTATACTGGGGAGTATGGCCTACTCCAGCTAGGTTGGGAACACAGCTCAGGGGAGATGACATTGTACCACCTCAAAACCACTCATCAGGTAAAATTAGCAACAGTGAATGTGTATGTTTGTAGAAGAATAAGTATCTCTTTTAGTGATGATGCATTTAGTCTTTCTGTATAGTTCTGTCCCTGTTTGCATTCTTATGTCCTCTTACAGCCTCTCTGTTGTATCTAGGGCCATCGAGAGACTTTTTATTGCAAAATATACAGATACTCTTTTCAGACTATGTGCTTACTCTTCCAAATCAATTTCTGGCATTGTATCTCATGGCCCATTTGCTATAAAAGTAAGGTGATTTTAGTTAACATAGGAAGAATTTCAGGACAGGAATATGCCCCATTTTCTATTCTGTGGTACATTTGATTGAGTAAACTGAATTTAAACAGAAGGCCCTGCCCTGCAAGCAAGGTGACCTCTCTTGGGTGAATTAAATCATGTCTCATGTTGCTTAAAAGGTGTTGTGATTCTAGAGAAATGTTGGGAGGAACAAGAGTCATTATGGAATTTACTCTTCCATTTTCTATTTGTATTCAGTTTTTGAAATAATACAAGAACATTCTTAACTGTATAGGCTTTAAGAATAAAATTATTGGAAGTTTTCTTTAAAGTTGCTTCATTTTTTTTGTACTGTAAATTATCTGGTAAATCTAATTTAAATGCAATTTTGTTTAATGACTAGGTTGATATTGTGATTCATCACTCATTTACTTAATTAGTAACACTTGACTTTACGTACCAAAAATGTCCAATTTGCACACTGATATTTTTTCAGTTAAATAAAATTATGTTTTGGGAAGAGAAAGCTTTTTTTCTATTTTTGAAGCATGCCTTTTAGTTTTTGTTCTTGATTGCCACCCAATATAAACCACCAGTGAGAGTAGTAGGATGAGTGTATTGCTAATGTATAGCAAAGAAGATGATAGTAGTTTGACTGTCTGGGTTCAAATTATGATCCCCACATCATGGGCTGCTGGATGTTGGAAATATACTTTACCTTTGTGTGTCTGTTTCCTCATCTTTAAAGTGATATTTATCTCATAGTACCTATTTGCCTACTATATACCATACTAACTACCTCTCATGTGAGAGAATAAATTTAAAAACCACTTAGTATGATTTTAGTATTAACATTATTATTAATATATATGATAGGATTTGTAGGAATGAAGAGTGAATTTTAGAGATCGTGACTCTAGTCTCCTGCTCTAAGGAACAACCTCCTTAGTCCATTTCTGATTAATTTCATGGTTCTCAACTTAGTTAATGAGTTCAACCCTGCATGCAAAGCTGTGGCAAGGGCATCCCCAAAGTCACAGGCTAATGGAGGCACATTCATGGCACATTATTTTTGCTTCAATATTTGGGGGAATTAAAAGTGTGTGTATGTATTAAAAGCAACATAATTACATTATGCAGTAGTATGCAACATTTGCATGAATTTTTAAAGTACTAGACTAGGCCTCAAAAATCATTAACATTTATACAGGGAAGCTTAAGATTGTACCTCCAGGACCTGAGGATTATTTTCTTTGCTATTCTGGAGACCATTTGAGAAGGACTTGAAAAACTAGTGGGTCATTTACCTGTTGTAAATGTTGTTCCTGTAAGGAAATTTCAGGATCTTTTCCTTAGCTACCCCTTTTATCTTCTAGCATTTTTAGGTAGTGGGGGTGAAGGAGTTAATGATATTTTGTAAGCTAGCTTGTGTATTTAATAAAATTCTAAAGTAACTGTAAATTGGTTTGATGTTTAAGGTAATTTGACTGTTTGGGAAGTGGTCTGGGTCCTGGCCGGTGGAATTCTGCCATTACTTCATTCTTGCATCTTTTTTGTGAACATTGTGTCATCTTTCTCTATTTGATGCTCTTCTTCTCAAGCCCTATGCTTTCCCACAAGCCACAATGACTGGTTGACTTTCTCTGAACCATATACACAATTGTATGCATGTAGTTGTCTTGTCATCTCCTCTCAGCTGTCTCAACTTATCTTTAAGAATGAGGTTAGTAACTGACACCCCAACCATCTATTTGCACATGCCATAAACCACAAAGTCCTTCTTGGTACCTGACTTGCTCTTGCCACCTTTCTTTCCTCAGTAGCTATTTCATCTTCTGAATATTTGTGGAATGCATTCATTTTCCTTCCTTTTTCCTATCTTCCCTCCTTGTCTAGCTCCAGTCATCCTCCTCACTTGGATCTCCCTTCTACTAACAGCAGATCTCTGCCTTTTGCTCCAGCCTTCTCATGCATGGCCCTTATTCTTGGCACCCCTGCCTCTCGTCAGACTTTCAACTCCACTCTGTGCCAGGCTCTTTCTAGACACAGTGTCACCCCTTCACATGGTGAACTCCTAGTTGTCCTCCAGGCTTCAGCTTTGTCTCTTTTAGTCCAAGGATGGTTACTTTGTTTTCTACTATTCCCCATTGTAATTATACATTTATTACACACAATAGCACCATTTGATTATTGTCTCTCTCGCTTACTGTGTTGTGGTTCCATGAAGTCATCTTCTTTTGCATATCTGTGTCTTCAGTACCTAAAACAAAAACACAATGCTTATTTTTGACTGAATGAACAGATGACTTGTAACATTATAGCCAAGGCAAGTTCACATGTGTAAGGGAAGGGAAGGAATATATTGACATATTCCCCCACAGGTTTACTGGATTGAATTTCTGTTCTTAAGGTGGAAAAGCATCTTTTGACCCTGATGACAAGCACAACACTGTTTGGATCAAATGATGTTGGGCATTGAGTGGCAGGCTAAGGAGTTTATACTTTGTATTAGAAGCATCAAGGAGCTACTGTAGATGGGAATCCCCAGCCTAATGGTCTCAAACTTGGACTTCCATGGCAAGATAGAGCTAAATGTGTGTTCCATGCTTTGCCAAGACCAGGTGGACCACTGGGTCTTTGAGAGAGGTTAGATTCCTAAGGGATGGGAACTCCTAAAATAAAATCTATTTTCTACTTTTTTTTACATTAACAAGACATGCATCAAAGGTCAGATTTCCAGATTCAAAGCCTCTTTTCACTCACAGCTGACAAAATAACAATGCAAAGAAAGATGATGAAAATAAGCATCAATGATTATTTTTTTCCTCTGTGTCAGATTCTATGCCAAGCACTTATGTGTAGTAGGTAGTATTATTGTTCTTATTTTATGAGTGAAGAAAGAGGTTGAGAGTATATAACTTGGCAAATGCCTAACAAAAACTAAGTGGCTGAGCTGGAATTAGAATCCAGGTCTGACCGATCACAAAGCTTGGGCTTCTGGCTGCCAACAGTCACAGTGGGACAAATATTAATAACAACAAATGGTATTACTAATAACAGCATCCTTATTATATGCCAGGCACCAGCTCAGGGATGCACATATGTTTTCTCCTTTAATTTACTCCTGTGAGCTAGATAAGACAACACTTGTTGCTAGCTTCCTCAGAGGATTGAGAATTCTGTTGTTCCACTGGCCAGAGTCCCTTGGGTGCTAAATGTTCAGTTATAATAATAATAAACTTGAGACAATATAAATAGAGAATGGAAAGGACCCTGAGGAAAGATTGGGCGTGATTTTGTTGTACTCCTAAAACTTCTCTAGTATGCTTTTGTGCACACTAGTGTTTATTCTGTAATGACTTTAATGTACCTCAGTAGTCACAGAGAAACCCTGTTTACTCTTTAATGTCTGTACAGGACTGTGGTGATAATAATATTTGCTCTTGTTTGTTTCCTGTTTGATGTGTTTTGATGCAAAAGACTATTGAGCTCAGAGACTATGTGCTGCAGTCAATTCAAATGTGACTTCTGCTACTTTTAGTTATTTCGACCTGGGGATGTTTCTTAACTTCTTTATGCCACCTTCATTTATTCCTCAAATGTTTATTGGACATCCACTGTATGTCAGGTGTTATGTTAGAAGCTGGAGTCACAATAGGAAACAAAAGTAAGACATGGTCCTGGCTCTAGTGAAGCTTGTAGTTCAGTTCAAGAGAGAGATGTCAAATATTCACGGTTTGTGATAAGCTTAATGACAGAGAGGTACTTGGAACATAGACTAAATCTTGTCCTCTAAAATGATGTGGGTACAGATAGCTTTCTAATGCTAGCTAACTCTCAGTAAGGGCACACAAAACTCTCAGCATGATGCCTAGTACATACTGAATGCTCAATAAATAGTAGCTATTGTCACTAAATGGTTAATCTTCCCAGAGAAATAACCATAGACACAAAAATATCTGGTGGAAAGTAAATAATATGGTTGACTTTTGTCAGTATTTGGATTTTATATTTTACAATATAATACTATTACCCTATTTATGTTTTTTTCCAGAAAGAAATGAAGCTAGAATGGTTGCTTGCAAGAATTATTCAAAGATAGGCCACTAATGAAGCCATCTAAACACAGTCATCTTGTTCTATAGTTAGTTCCAAGATAAAGTCAAACAGAAACAAGTAGAAGCCAAGGCCTTTGGGGGCATTGTTTGTTTGGTAAATTTTGATTCATGGTCTCATTAATGCCTCATCAGCCTCTTGACCATTAGTCTGGGCAGGTAGCTCTGTGTGGGGATCTTCATTCTCTGGCAGCCAAGATAGGGTTGTCTTAATGATGATTGGTTTTAGTGTCTCTGTAACCACTGGTCCCTGAATATAAAGCACTATGCCTATCTAAACAAATCCTCATTGCTTTCAGCTTGTGTGCAATTTAGCAGCAAGAGATTTCATATCTCACAGCATTCAATGGTCCTACTTAATTAGGAACTGCTTGTGAATCAGGCCGGCTGATGATCATAATGACTGAAGTGGACATGTTTGCCATGAAAAGGAAGAGAAAATATTGAAAAGAAATTTCAATTGTCATTGAATAACTCAGAAAGGGACCAGGGTGTTGTTAGGGAACACGTGTTTTCATTGGCCTTCCTGACACTGCCCTATAAGTTATGACAATACATAACTGGTACACCAGAAAGGGCTAGTGTGAGAAATAAGAACCCGATACTGGACCTGCCTGCCTTTGTCTCATTGTTAGTCTTACCCTTATTCTGAGGCACTGATTTTCATTTTGTTAAAAAAAAAAAAAAAAAAAAAGGCTGTGCTGATAGAGTGCTAAAGCAGCTCTTCCTTGAACAAAAATAAAAGCACCAATATTACTCAGTACATGTTCAATAACAAATTTACATAATGCATTGAGTGTTATTTACCAGTTAAGGGCATGGACGTTGATGTCAGACAGCCAAACCTGCTAACTGTGAACTTGGAGCAAGTTACTTAACTTCTATGAGTCTGTGTTCCATGATTTTCAAAAAGAGGAATATAGCTGTAGCTACCTCAAAGGCTATTCAAAAACTAAACGAACTTGTGTCTGCAAAATGCCACAAGTAGAGGCTGGCAAGTACTAAGTGCTAAGCGATTGTTGGCTGATTTGTGAGTTCAATTTTGACTCAGTTTCTGATTTCTGCTGGCTAGAACTTAAACTGAAAACATTCCACTTGATTTAACAGGGTAAAGACTCAAATTCTATATATGTATATATGTGTGTATGTGTGTGTGTGTATATGTGTGTGTGTATGTGTCTATATATATCTCTCTAGGATGTAGTGAGACCATGATCAATATTAGTTTCTTTGCAGTTCCAGTTGTGTTGGCATTAAAGTAATAAGACAGCAGAGGGTAAACTGCATAAATGTGAAACAGATCTGTGATGGTAATTACTAATATTTGTGTCACTTTACAATTTCAAAAGCTCTTTAAATGTACATTGCATTAAGTCCTTGCAATATATATTATTGTATTTAGTCCATACAATAATCCTGGCAGTTGAGGAGGTAGGGAAGTTTTTCTTTTTTTGTCTTATTTGTTCATATATTCTTTTCTTCATTCAACAATGCATATAAATTCCTGTGATGTACAGGCACTTGTTTATCCTGGTAAAGCAAATAGATGAGATTCCTGTCTGCTCAGTCCAGTCTTGGGTGATCCTCCAAATGTATATCTTTTTCTTTCTTTCTTTCTTTTTTTTTTGGAGTTGGATTTTCACTCTGTTATCCAGACTGGAGAGCAGTGGCACGATCACAGCTCACGGCAACCTCGACCTCCTAGGCTCAGGTGATTCTTCCACCTCAGCCTCCTGAGTAGCAGGGACTACAGTCATGTGCCACCATGCCTGGCTATTTTTTAAACTTTTTGTAGAGATGAGATCTTGCTATGTGTTGTCTAGGCTGATCTCGAACTCCTGGGCTCAAGCAATCCTCCCACCTCAGCTTCCTAAAGTGCTGGGATGACCACACCTGGCTTAAATGTAGAAGACACCAAAAGGTAGTATAGGCAAGGTAGTTATTTCCAGTGATTAATGTTTTATGGATGAAAAAAAAAAATGACATTCAGTATGATTTGTAAGTGACAGAGCCAGATCTCAAGCTCCAAATCCCAAGTTCTTTCCACTGGATCCTATGCCAGCCAGACTGAATATATAATTTGGAGCAAGTTCTAGAGATAGCTGGGTGTATCCATTCATTTTACTGATTAAAGGCACTGAAGCTTAAAGTGGGTAAATGATATGCTCAAGACCATCTCTGCTTTAGGGGTAGCTATCAGTTCCATTGAGGAAGCCTCTTGACAGCATGCTAAATCTTAGGATATGTGTAGCTTATTCTGCACTAAAGTAATAGCTGCATTTTAATAAACCTCATATTATAAAAAATTGAGTATAAAATGTTTGTTTCAGGGGACATAGTTAAGGGGCACTAGAGATTTTCAGACTGGCAAATCAGGTTTTTTTTTTCCCTAGCAAGAACTTAAGAAATACACCACCCTGGCACTATTATTATGTGTTTAGACCCCGGTCACTCACTGTTACAGGAGACTGAGCTCAAGGCACTCTAGCAAAGCAGTTGCATTTTGTAGATGCAGAGCTTTCTTCCTTCTGCAGTGTGGTGCCAGTTTTTAGTGGTGATTGAGTCTTTATCAAAGAGTTGACCAGCATTCCCTGGGCCAGATCCTATTCTCGACATAAGAATGAACAGAACAGACCATGCCCATATGTGATGTAGTGTATGTTCTCATGGGAAACAGATAGTGACGGGAGGGAAGCAGAAAGGAGGGAGGAAGGATTATTATATCAGGTAGTGATAAATGCTATGAGGAATTATCAAGCAAGGTAAAGTGAAATAAAGGAAGGGGTTGACTTGTGTGCTCCTTTAGAATACTTAATCTAGTAGGGCCACTCAGAGCCACATCAAAGATAAGACTGGAGTTAGGAGGTAACTGTTAGGGTTTGGTTGGTGGACCAGCATCACGGGAATTGAAACAAAGAACTGCAAAAGCAAATCAATAGAGTTTATTCACTTCCAAGGGAGGAAGGGACCAGTGCTAAAGGAGCATTGTATCATTTTTAGCAGTTTATTTTAGCCTACCCTCTAATCATTAATGGGAAACAGAACCGGTTCCTGGAGGTAGTTACTGATGATTAGAGGGTAGATTAAAATAAACTGCTAAAAAGGCATGACAAAGCTAGGTAATGGTAAGATGGTGACTGCTTTTGACTAAAATTACTCCATTTTGACTCTTTACCCTTTCAGTGACCATATGACTCCTTGGAGGAAAAGTGTCCCAGGTAAAGGCAACAGCAAGTGCAAAGGTCTTGGGGTAGAAACAAGCAGGCCTGTTGGAGGAAAGTACGGAGGCCTGTGGGGCTGGAGGGAGGATGCAGAGGTAACAAGAAAGAGAAGAGGCTCCATAAGTAGTTGGGGACAAGAGCACGAGGGACCTCATGGGATTTTTTACTCTGGGTGAGATGAGAAGGTACTGGAGATTTTTGGCCAGAGGAGGGACGTGATCTGACTTAGGTTTGAGCAGGCTCCTGAGCAAGGATAGATAGTCCAGGAGCACAGGCAGAAGCTGAGACTGCTAGGGAATTATTGTAGCCTTCCAGCTAAGACTTAACAGTAGCTTGATTTGGGAGATAGTGGCAGAGTTGGCAAGAAATGGTTGGATTCTGTTAACCTTTTGAAGACTGGGCTAAAAGGATTTAGTGATGGACTCCAAGGTATTTGGCCTGAACAACTGGAAGAGTAGAGCTATCATTTGTGAGCAATATAATTTGTGGGATAAGCTATGTATGTATCTGTGTGAAAGACTTAGGCACACTGATGGAGGTCGTTCCTTCAAGTCAGAGGGTGTGTGGAAATCTCATGACATTTGTTCAGATACAAGTTTGGGTGAGATTAAAAAATCTGTCCTCGCCTTTGTACATACATCCCACTCCTCACCCTCATACACTTACAACTTATTTCTTAGCAGTTCCCCACTGCCAATAAAATGTTTGTTTGGGAGAGGACCAGTCATTTGCTACTTAGTGGAATTTTAAGTCAGTATGATACCTTTCCTAGATGTATTTACGTTTAAACCTTACTTTGAACTCTATGGTGACACATAGAGTTCATCTCTTATGCTAACTTTAATCACTAGCATTGCTTACTTATAGAACTGTGCTGAAAAAGTTTGTGAAGCAGGTTCTGGGTTCAGCAGGAAAGAGGAAACCTTGATCATATGTGCCACCATGGGGACTAAGAGTGGCATATCTTGTGTATCTAGTACTTGTTAATTAGATACAATAACTAATACTTGTTAATTATTGCACACACACACACACACACACACACACACACACACTTCTTTTTTGTCCCATTCTTACCCTTTTGGAGGAAGTTTAGACATCAGCAAGTAGGCAGGGGAAATATTTTCCTTTTTACTTTTTTGAGGCCTACTTGCCTTGAAATCACACAAGGATGCCATTGGCCCAAAGATCAGATTGTAATATCTAAAGGCCTTGATGAATTATGTGATACAAAACCCAAGTGTTCTAGGAGATAGGCCCTTTACCTTAATGGGTAATGCCTTTGCTAGGTCATAGTCTATTTTTTCTCTAGCATTCATCACTGCCAAACATACTGTAATTAACATTCATTTATTATGTGTACTGTTTCTCTGCTTCACCAGAATGTGAGTCACAGGGCAAGGACTTTGCTCTGTGTGTTCAATGCTGTTTCCCCCGTGCCCAGAACAGTGATTCTAGGATGTATGTATTGAATGAATAAGAATTATGAGTTATGGCCTAGAATTAGGATAAATGATTACTTAAGACAGTAGCACTTTTTGAATGCAGAAAGCTCCTGTTACAATAATAAATCATTATAGCTATATGATTAAATGAACATTGTTAATAAGTAGAGTAATGATGATATGATGATAGACATTTCTCAAAAGAAGAGATTCAAATGGCCAAGAAATATGAAAAAAATTTTCAGCATCCCTAATCATCAGGGTAATGCAAATTAAAATCACAATGAGATATCACCTCAGACCTGTTAGAATAGCTATTGTCAAAAAGACAAAAGATGGCTGGGCTTGGTGGCTCAGCCTGTAATCCCAGCACTTTGGGAGGCCGAGGCGAGTGGATTGCCCAAGCCCGTGGGTTCGAGACCTGCCTGGGCAACTTGGCGAGACCTCGTCTCTACAATTAAAAAAAAAAAAAAAAAAGACAAAAGATAAGTGTTGGTGAGATGCAGAGAAAAGGCAACTTTTGTACGCTGTTGGTGGTAATGTAAATTAATACAACCATTATGGAAAACAGTATAGAACTTCCTCAGAAAATTAAAAATAGAACTGTTATATGACCCAGCAATCCTACTACTGCATGTATATCCAAAGGAAGTGAAATAAGTATATCTGAAGGTATTTGCACTCCCATGTTTATTACAGCATTCTTCACAATAGCCAAGACACAGAATTAACCTGTGTCCATTGATGGATCAGTGGAGAGAGAAAATATGTACACATACACATCCTGGAATATTACTCAACCTTCAAAAGAAGAAACTCTGTTATTTGAGACAACGTGGATGAACCTGGTGGATGTTATACTATAGTGAAATAAGCTAGGCACAGAAAGACAAATACTGCATGGTCTCATTTACATGTGGAATCTAAAAAAGTTGAACTCATAGAAGCAGAGAATAGAATGGTGGTTATCAGAGACTGGAGGGGATTGGGAAGTTGGGGAGATGTTGGTCAAAGAACATAAAATTTCAGTTCTGAGTGGAATGAATTAGAGATCTGTCGTACAATATGGAGACTGTGGTTAGTAACAAGATATTGTATTCTTGGAAATCACCACAAAAGTAGATTTTAAGTGTTCTCATCACAAAAAATAAGCATATGAGGTAATACATATGGGTAATTAGCTCAATTTAGCCATTCAACAGTATAGACATATTTCAAAACATTAAATTGTACTTGAAAAATATATACAATTATTATTTATCAATTAAAGAATTAACTGATTAAAAAAGTTGAACTCATAGAAGCAGAAAGTAGAATGGTAGTTGCCAAGTTCTGGGGAAGGGGTAGGGGAAATGAGGAGATGTGGTCAGTATACTTGAAAATTGCTAAGAGAGTAGGTCTTAAATGTTCTCACCACACACACACAGTAAGTATGTGAGATAATGGATATGTTAATTGATTTGATTGTGGTAATCATTTCACAATGAATATCGATACTAAGACAAACAAAATAATAATGATAATAATAATAGCTCACGTGTGCCCGACCCTTGGCTAAGTGCCAGAAGCTCATTATCTTCCTTATGAAGTAGGTCTTCATTTATTAAGTGAGGAAATTCAGGCTCTGGGTGACTTGTCCAAGGATACAATGCTAATAAGCAGGGGATTCCAAAACTAAAAAGAAAACACTACGACTTCTTCATATAGGAAACTTGGCCTTTTTTCTGCAAACTTGGATCCTTCTCTTAGAGCCATTCAAGCCCATTGGAAAATGAAAGAACAAACTTCTGGGCAAGTAGAAGATCTGGTTCCCTTTTGCCATTGTAAAAACTCAAAAGTTGTTGGAATCTGAAACGGCCTTTGGATTGTTTCTTTTTCTTTTTCTTTTTTTTTTGAGTTGGAGTCTCACTCTGTCGCCCAGACTGGAGTGCAGTGGCCGCTCCCGGCCACCGCAGCCTCGACCTGTTGGGTTCCGGCGATCCTTCCGCCTCAGCCTTCCAAGTAGCTGGAACTACAGGCGCGCGCTACCACGCCCGGCTAATTTTTTGATTTATTGTAGAGATGAGGTCTCACTTGCCCAGGCGGGTCTCGAATCCACTCACCTCAGCTTCCCAAAGGCACGGGATTACAGGCTGAGCCACCGAGCCCGGCTGAAATGTACTGTTTTTAAAGACTTAGCGCACAACATCTGAGTGATCACAATTATATATATATATATGTGTGTGTGTGTGTGTGTGTGTGTGTGTATGTATATATATATATATATATTTTTTTTTTTTTGAGTTGGAGTCGCCCAGACTGGAGTGCAGTGGCCGCTTCCGGCCACCGCAGCCTCGACCTGCTGGGCTCCGGTGATCCTTCCGCCTCAGCCTTCCAAGTAGCTGGAACTACAGGCGCGCGCTACC